>WACJ01000168.1:600000-765752 GCA_008973525.1 Stenopsyche tienmushanensis | reverse complement strand
TTTAAGGCATTTAGCGTCATTTTCTATGATCCGTACGATCACAGAAGCAACGTAGCGTCCAAAAACTTTCTATCATAGTATTATTTTTACAATAATAACACCATATATACATTAGGTCGGGTACTTTTGGGACTATCTTTGTATATTATTTTCAAGCATACATTATAATAGTATTTAATATATTGCATTTAGTATTAGTTAACTTTAAAAAATAAATTGAATTTCCGGGGGCGGAAAGGGAGGCTTTAAGTTAAATACTTGTTAGATACGGTTCTGCTTAGAATCACAATAAATAATAGAAAGTTTTTTAATTCAATTATATATATTCATCTAGATTCTAGAAGATGTGTTTGTGTAATATATAATAAAGTAGACAATAGTATAGATACACAATTTCGTTATCCTTTGCGTTTAATTTGAAAGGGTTTATAAGAGCACATGTAGATTGACATTCGGAAAAACGAAAGCAAAATTCTTGCACGTCACAATGCGTCCTATATAACGAACAATTTTAAATAATTAATCTTGCTTAAATTGTGAGTTCAAAAAACAGGGAAAGTTCCATTACTGACGAAGCCATGTGAATAAACTCGAAGACGATCGAGCTCTCGGCCCGTAACCAGATCTGTAAATGATCAGCTTCCTGCATCATGCAGAGTATGTCATCCATATTGCTTCTGACTCTGCGATCATCTCGACAACTGGTTTTCCGTTTCGTGTCGATGATCAGATTCCCTAGAATTAGATGGCGAGTTTGTTTTTGCATAAACGATTGTTGGTATACGCTGGATTTATCACGCCATGATTTCAAAAATAATTACAGTCCGATCGACCGGTAGATTATATCAAACCTTCAACGAGACGTGATATGTACCCGCTTAATGGCCGAGGCTTGCATTAAAAACCCACTGCAATTTAACCGGCATGAGCGTAAGAATACGATCAGTACGAGCGAAACAATAACGGAATCACGGATATAGCGAGCAATCATATCGCAAGTATACGAGCATGACGATTTTAATCGATGGTCTTTTATTGGAGGTGAAAGCAAACAATATGCTTTGCATATGCGAAATTATATAATTAATATAAATTTGGGTTATTTTGTAATAAAATTTGGGTTAATTTGAAAAAAAATATATTAGCGATTTTAATTCTTAGCTTGCAAAATATAAGTTCTTTGATAGTCTTTTCTATCATTAGATGGATATACGTATCTTTATCTCATCGTTTAATATGATATCTTCCAGCAACAATAAGACTCAAACAGTGAAAGCGCCAGTTTTTGTAATCGCTCCAAATGCGATCCTCCAAGAGTAATGATCGCCGACATTATGGCCTCATAATAGAATTCTATTTACATCTTTCTTTGGTCTTGTGTATCGCGATAATGTATTACACTATCGTGATACATCTTTTTGCTGTCATCTTTATTTATGAGGCCATCGCTGTGTATTGAAGGATGATACGCGTTAATGGCGCTACACTTCTTTTGCTGCGCGAAATACCACAATATCGATGAAATCGCAAATACGAATCGACATTCCATCGATTTAAAAAAAAAACCGCAATAATTCAGGCTCATCGAGCGCTCTTTTCATCGTCGATGTCACAATATTTTGATTAACATATTGTAAAAAATCAATACAAAAACATTCAAAATCGACTTAATCTCGCCGACGGATTTATTGCATTTTCGCAGTGTTGGCATTATAAATTATAATTGGTTACACCCATGCACATGTCTTTATTTGGTTTGGCACAGTATATTATTTTATGATTGCTTGCGAATGATTCGAACAATGAATTTCTTCCGAAGTGGCGAAAGATCTGCACAGTGCGCTCACGTATAAGTTCATCATTCAATGACGAATTGATAAGATAGATTGATTTTTCGACTTGAACTCTGACATGTCATCAATTGGACTCAATCGGTTGAACATTCGAAGGTCGTCTTATTAACGGTTAAGTTCTGAAATAGATTTAGTACCATTTAATGTCATGTATGTCGATAACATGATAATAATTCTTAGACAGTCGATACTTATTTTACTATCTTTGAGAGAGTTAATTTTAAATTGGCATAAACGTAAATGCTATATTTGTATGTGCTCCGCTTATCGTCCATATAAATCTACTTTTCTCTCAGGACCGCGCAGCGTAAGTCAAGCTTGTATATTAATAAATTAATCTTAATCCCGTTTCAAATGGAATCACTTTTGTTATCACGCTGAGTTTTTAATATACAGGTTGTTTTGTACATGGACCGACAAAAAAATTTGGGGGGCTATGGGGGTTTTTCCTACGTTTCACACATAGGCCCTATGTCTTAAGTGATTGTCGAAATAGAGTCCACACAAAGAAATCCAGTGGTGTTAGGTCTAGAGACCGTGTGAGCCACGGAATAGGGGACGTCCGCAGACAAAGAAATCCAGTGGTGTCAGGTATGGGACCGTGCGAGCCACGGAATAGGGCTGCCAAAATAATAAATTTATTATGACGCTCGTCGAAGGGTTTTTTTTGTAATATTTGTCATATTTTATTTTTTTATCGACTTTAAAACCCAATGTGATATTTTAGTGTCGAAAAGCTCTATATTTAATTTGGTTTTTGATGTCAAATGTAAATTATTTTCAATGAGCAACTAAGTTTAGTATCATATCACAGAATCCCAATCATTTAATAAAGTTTTGTTAGACTTTCTAAAATACAAGACAGAGACCGGAAAGTAATCAACATTTTGAGAATCGCATTTTCATAGTCAATTTAGAACGAAACACATATTAAGGAATGCATATCTATTGTTACCATTAGAAAGCGAAAGTTGGAAATTATTTTTATCCTAGTTTATAAATAATACCAAATAGTTTTTATTCAACCAAGGAATGAAAACGTAAAACAGCTGAAGAATATCCAACTACGAGTAAGCTTGATTTCTTATCCATTCCCCATATTTTAATATATGCATGCTGGGAGCAGAGATCTGTCGACGCAGACCATGTTCTTTCGATGTGTCAGTAGTTCGAAATTCGGACCGGTTGGACACGGAAACCTAATGGCTACTCCTTCCAATTTTAAGACATTTAGGCCCGATCCACAATATGGTGCCGGTAACGGTTCGATCTCGCTCCGGTCAAATATTGTCATACAAAAAACGGGATTGAAACGATCCGATAGTGTGAATACTCTGATTGTTTCTTGTGTAAGAATATTTGATCGGACCGGGATCGGAGCGAGATCGAACTGTCAACGGCACCATAGTGTGGATCGGGCCTTAGAGTTTTCAATGCAAAAATCATATATACAGAATGTTTGGCCCATGAGCCGACAATTTTTTTTTGGGGATTTGAGGAATCTTTTGTTACGTTTCACACTTGGATCCTGTGTCCAAAGTGTAATTTACACAACAGAGGTGAAAACAAAAGAAATCCTAATTGAAAGAATAAGCGCCATCTCTGAAAAAATGCTAATGTGGCTAATTTGAGCAAACTGTGTAATTAAATTTAATAAAAACATCATCCACAAAAAAAATATTTTCTTAACCCTGACCCTGCCAAATTGGTACCTCTTTAATTTTAACGACTTGTTGAATGATTTTTATAACATGTAACATATCGTTTAAAACAGTGGTGCCTAACCTAGGGGGAATTACCCCTGCAGGGGAAAAACAGGTGTTCTGCGGGGGTAATCATGCTGGTATTTTTTGGTATGTAGATAATAAAATGGCAGATCAGCGCCATGTGGCTGAGCTCAAATTTTAAAGAAGGGTAAAATCCCTTCTTTAAAATTCCCTGGGGGGTTTCCCTGATAGGCCTTAGGGGTAACAATACTGAAAAGGTTAGGAAGCACTGGTTTAAAAGGATTTAATCTAGAGAACTTTTTAAAACCAAACAAAGTTCAAAATAGTTTTTACTTTTTTCTGAAACATAGCAAAAAACCTCCCTAGCCCCCAAAAAATGTTTGTAGATTCATGTACAAAACACGCCATATTTAGACGAAGCGCCATATTTAGACGTGTAGGGGTAACTTTACAGCGCGATCTTGCCATCGATGAACGAGCGTATGATGAGACGCAAGACACTCTCCGTCTCTGTCTCCGATTCACAATCTCCGCACTCAACGTGCGAGAATGCTCTTTCTATATCACTTTTCTGTATCGAGTTAATGCTTTCAAAGGAATTCAAAGGATTCATTTACACGAGCAATTTTATATTATGAATCATTATGACGTTCACCGTGAATAATTCGATTATCAGGTGTGTGAATATACCATTGTGTTGTTTATTTTATCAACCGTTCACAAATTTATCACGTTCTCCACTATTCACATAACAAATGAGGCAAAATTCACGCGAATAATCGCGTGATGCAAGATGGATGTCCGCGTCCGGTTGCGTGCGTCTGGAAGATGGACCAGAAGAAAATGCACTCCATATAATTGTTGTATAAACTTTTTTTTAAATCCATTTTATTCGCTCAATTTCCACGCCTTGCTGTGTTCGTTTCGGTTTTTTTTTTAAATTCATTTGGACGTTTCAGCATCCATATTTGGAGGCTCTTCAGCATTGTCGGCACTTCCTCGTGCCGATAAGAGCGTATCGATTGCTCAAATTTCTTTGTTGGATTACGTGGTCATTATGTTGAATGACAAGGATAGTTTGAGACGAGGTTTGGCGATAAGTAAAACCACTTTTTTGTATAATATAATTTTACCGAACCGGTGTGCGTTCACTTTTGAATGCGGAATTTGTCTATGAAGGTCACATTTTTAAATCGAGAACTCTATTTACATCACACAAAGAGGTAATTACTGGACAACCTGCAGATTGAGTCTAAGTTGCATAACTATCGTGTATAATGCAATGGTAGACATTTTTTCAGGCATGTTAAACTTGTTTTTTCCTTGTTGGACAAGCTAATGATGAACACGTAACATGCTGTAGCTTCTCTTTCCAATCAGATGCTGGAACATTGTGTGATTTTTTATGGTGATGTGTGACGTGTATGGTCCCCGCATACAATCGTGCGATGTATGCGGGGAAGCTCTCCGTCTCTGTCTCCCGAACTGCGCTACGTTCTCTCTCTGTCTCTATCAATGTGCAAGATTGCTCTTTCTGAATAGTGGGGTCCCAGGCCCTGGGATAGTACTCCTTTAGGGGTTAAATCATATAATCAGTCGCTAAAACATAAAAATATGTACCCAAATTGATTAATAAATCGCTTCTCAGACAAAGCTCAATTTTCAGCATCTCTAGTGCTGGAGTGAGAATGTCACAAATCATTTTTATCTAATTCATCAAGATTAAAATATTCAAATTATACTCGATTCAGACCCATGCATGGAAAATATGAGGATCAATTGAGTCCTTCCGAGGATACCTCGAACGACCACATGTTTCTTGATCCTTTTATTCCACCACTTTGTATATATTTGCCATCGTTTCGATATACAAAGTCTTTCAATAAACACGCTCGAAATTTGTTTGATTATAGCGGTCATGTTGTTAGAGAAACATCTGTCAAATTTATTATTTGCCATCTGTGTAAAATTGTAAACAAGAATAATAGGGCTATTTGAAGGAATGCAAAAATATAGCCCTGCCCTTGAACAGATAAGAACTTGAATAAAAGCCGCCTCAAAGACCGACTGTCTCCATATCTGCCGTGAGTGGAGCTCAATTCTCACCCCTTCACTTTACCCGACCAACATGCGCCAACATGGTGCATCCGTTAAAAGTCTCGCAAAACAAATTCCGTACACATACAAT
This sequence comes from Stenopsyche tienmushanensis, assembly GCA_008973525.1. Classification (NCBI taxonomy): domain Eukaryota; kingdom Metazoa; phylum Arthropoda; class Insecta; order Trichoptera; family Stenopsychidae; genus Stenopsyche; species Stenopsyche tienmushanensis. Next base: position 759,984 of record WACJ01000168.1, on the reverse strand, counting down.
GACTGTGCTAATTCAAAAACCTTTGGTAATATGCACACAATAATTCCTCAAAGTGTCATCGTAATCGGATGAATGTTATAGGAGCCTATACATCACAAACATACATATAGACGTTCATCTATATATAAACAAATTTAAAAATTAGAGCAAAAAATTGTATGTGAAGACTTGTTGATGCACAATGAAACGCCTCATGCTCGCATCTCATGAAATGAATTTAGCACACAGCATCTGTTGCATTTTTGGTCTGTTTATGCTTCAGATTTATGACACAAAAAGCACTTTCTCAATGTTTAATGTTATCACATTCCCACGGAGTGTTCTAAAACAATTACGAGAGTGGAAATGCATTCGCCGGCGAAAATACATACGTACTCCGGATGTGCATAATGTCAACGCGATAAATATAGTGAACTGCAAACTTGCAACCAGAACTCGTGTTCAGCTCGAGGATTGTGCTGCTTCTTGGAGTCCGGATGTGATCAGTCATCGGCTTATGATCACGAATTTAGATACTTTGTATGCAAAGAGTGCTTCGTACCGCAACGAGAAATATTTCATTTCTGCCATATATTATACAGAATGTGTAGAGGTCGATCCTTGTTTGGCGCTGTTCGACAAACAGGTGCTTCGAGCTTCCTTCTACCATTATATAGTCAATCGGAAGTGCATTTCTTGACGATTAACTCTGTTTTATTCAATTCTGGCTTCTTTGTCAGTCGCTCACGATTGCCATATGCTTTCGCCGTGGCGATGAAAAAATGGTATGTGTCAATTATAGACGATGGATGAACTTGACAACTGCAAGATACGGAGGGTATCGGGTTTGTGTGAAAGTTGTAGTCGTTTTAATCAGTTGATAGGGAATCCCGCATATGCTGCGAATGGACTCGAGTGATAAATAAAGAGCATTATCGCACGTTGAGTGAATCGGTGACAGAGACGGAGAGATGGGTCTCATCATAAATTCGTTCACCGATGGTAAGGTCGTGCTGTAAAGGTACCCCTACACGTCTAAACATTCTCAAATATTGCGAAAAGCGATTCATAGCGCTTCATTTACAATGCCGTATTTCTATTTCTAATACGAGACTATTATTTTTATTAAAAAATAAAGAGTCACATCAATCATCAACTGATGACGACAAAATAAATGGTATGAGATCTTTTTAGATCGTTGATGGCCTTTTTAGAATCATAATAAATAGTAGAAAGACACATAAATCTAGGGACGTAACTAGGGCGTGACAAAGCAGACGCCCGCCACGGGCGCAACTGAGCTTGGAGCGCAAAACACAGAATACCGACCCGGTCGAGAGTTGCGCTAAGTTGTCTAATTCCTCTTTTCTTCCTTATCGTTTTGTTCAAATATGGAATCCGATCGCGAGCCACTCATTCGTTATATCAGCGGTCCAAAAAGCGGACCGATTGAGCATACAAACGTTATGGCCACTTCGTCCTCTTTTAGAGTTTTTTTGCGGCATTTTCTATGATCTGTACGATCACGGAAGCAACGTAGTGTCTAGACACTTTCTATCATAGTATTTTTTTACAAGAGTAACCGCCATCTATACATAAGATCGGATAATTTTGGGAGTATATTTGTATATTATTTTAAATTAAATATTATAATTTTTAAAAATAAATTGGATTCAGGGGGGTTGGGGGGCGTTAAGTTAGATATTTGCCAAGGGCGCTTCATACCCGAGTTACGGCTCTGCATAAATCAATTATATACTTCAAAGATATCAACAGTGTTAGGGTTGATTTATTGATATACAAGCTTTAGTCACGCTACGCGGTCCTGAGAAAAAAGCGGATTTGTGTGGACGATAAGTGGTGGATATGCCAACATGGTGGACATCACAATATTCAGTTTGTCTTCTAGAAATAACAAGGAAGATGAGGTTATTGACCAGATTGGCACTTGACAGATTGAAATTGACTCTCAACGCGCGTGCTTGAAAACGGCTTTAATTAATCGTTTTAAAATTGGCTTGTAATAAATTAGCGAAATAAGATTTTGTATGTATTTATATTTGATGAGGTTGAGAAGTAAATTCTAACGTTTTTGATCTCAACTCCTTTACGGAACGTAGGATTTATGCTGACAAAGTAAATTAGGATGTTAAACGAAAACGCGCTCTGTGTTTCATCCTATCATCTTTGATCTGACTAACGAATTTATAATAATCTCTCCACACACATGGCTCTAAATAGAATCTAAGATTAGCATTTAACCACAAAAAATAGGAATCCTTCAGCTAGGCTCATGACTCATAATGTAACTGGTCTTCCTTTCGCGTAGCCAAACATCTGTCTGTGTTTTAAAAATAAGTGTGTTTGATTGTGATGTTTCATTGTGATCTTCTTCGCTTTCCAGAAGTCGGACATAAAAGAGGAATCTTCCATGGATATTACAAGATTTCATCGAATTTAATATAAGTGCCAATATGAGGTTGTTCAAAGGACGCCGCAACAGCGACCATAGTCTGCCTCCCGCAGGGTCTCCGTCTCCAGGAGATCTTCCCGGGAGGCTCACAAATCGGACATCGTCCATATCTTCCGAAAATTCTGATAACGCAGTCACGAATCATAAATCACAAAAAGAAAAGGCAACCAAATGCTCCAAAGACGATGTCAATTCCGAATACCATGTAGTCACTGCCGTCCCGGCTCTCATATTGGATGAAGAAATCACCAGGGAAAATGAAATGAAGAAAGGTATAAGACGTTTATCATTATTTATATTGCCATGGATGTTCGTTTATTTATGATTTTGTTTGTGTTTTTCAGTGATAGCGACATGGGGGCGACGTGTCGGTAAGAAGTTGGATCTTCTTCGACGACATGAGCATAAAGAACCAGCTGCTGAATTGCCTCCGACGGGAACATCGAAAAATTCAGGCAGTTCGCAAGCCCTCAACAATATAGGCACTTATAGAAAAAGGACATCCTGGAAGATGGGCAGAAGCTTGTCGGAAACGAACGCTTCCAAAGTTGATCCAGACAGCATTTCTCAAACGTCCATCAAGATGCACACCAGAGACAGATCTCCGAGTCCTCTGAAGAACTTGTTCTATAGAATGGGATCAACTGGAAAGCTAAATTCGCCAAAAAATACGTACCTGAAACCAGAAAACAAGCATAACACAGCAAACAACAACGTCGCTGGATCCACACTCTTCCGAAGCTGTTCCACATCTCACATATCCACTTATGTAAAAGGAGACGATCCAACCGACGGATTAGATTTAGACAGCCAACAATCTGTTCACAATGCAGACGCAACGAGAACCAACAATTTTTCAATTGACAACAATTACATAGCCGTACCTGCCAAATCTGTCAGCTGCGACAATATATCCAGTTTGGACAACGCTATGAGTTCCCAGGGAAACAAGAAGGCGAATTTCCCCTATGCATTCCTAAGATCGAAGCTATCTGTCCTGCCCGAAGAAAATGTCGGCTTAAATTCACATTCGAAAGCGATGCAAAACAGACACAGCCTCTCCGAAAATAGAGGCAGAGACTCCGTCATGAGCACTTGCTCCGAACGGGCTTATAAACTCAGAGCCAACTCCGAAGAACACTTCAACTTATCTGATTCCGCATCGGTCCATGACGAAATGATGTGTAGCACGCTGGGAAGAAACAAAAAAATGTGTCCCGATGTACGATATTCATTAAGAAACAACGAACGAAGAATGAGAATGGACTATCTTCGGAACAATACGCCCCAGTCTTATAGTCCACAACTGCATGAAGCAGAGAATAAAAGAATAGCCGCCCACAGACCAAAGAGTGTTCCCATTTCAGACCGTCTAACCAAAGTCAACTTGAGGCAAAACCACATGACGGACTGCTCATCTTCAACTTGCAACGTTTACACCACCGAACCCGATGGTCAGATGTCCTATCATTGGCTAAGCAACTATGTCAGCTCCAACGAATCTGGCTACGACAGTGATAGTCGACAAAATGACGAGCACAGTAATCATTCTCCACCAGATAAGATATCAATCCTCGAACAAGAAACTGAAGAATTAGCAGACAAGATGACCGAAATATGCAATATGGAATCATACAAAATGATGACCGATAAAGCATTAATGAGCCAAAATGAGCCCCAAGAAAAAAAATCATACACTTCAAACCATATGGGCTATTTGCGTAGTCCGACACCTTGTGCTTTACTATCAAACGCATCAAACTATGAAAAAAATAAAGATAACCCCTGCCTATCAAATCAATTCGATACCACATCACTGCTAGATGAAAACCAGTATCCAAAAAAGGCCAATTGTGATAATTATTTAGTTGTTCCGGAATCGTTAAAGATGCCATATGGAATCAAAACCATAACGCTCGATGAAAGAGTTCAAACTAGAAAATTTCAATTTCTTCAATCGCAACTCCTTGAAGTAGAACAAAAACCAACAATAGGCGGAACATCTTCAGACTATGAAGTCAAATCGCTAGAGAGCCAACTGACCGTTTCACCCTTAGATAATTCAGAATTCCTAAATCAAGCGCCCATCTGTACCAAAAGATTTAGACGAATAAGACTGCTTAAATCCAGCATAGAAGAAAGCCTGGGTGTCTATCTAGCACAACACAAAGTCCCAACAGACATTTCAAAAGCAGAATACGAAATAAGATACATCATAGTAAAATTGGACATCGACGGTATAGCGCACAGAGATGGCCGTTTGCGTCTGGGCGATGAAATAGTGAACGTCAATGGGAAAGTCCTACGCGGTCTATCATCGCTGCAACAAGTGCAACACATTGTGAATAGTTGCTCATCACAAACGGCCGAACAGCAAGGTGAACTATTCCAACGATACCAGGTAGATCTGATTATGGCGCACGATGAATACACACCGATAACTCACACGGTCAGCAGAATGGTCACGACGTCGGTGATACAACACATACCCATCACTCCGACGGCACTGCCGCAAATATCCTTCAACCAAATACCCAATCCCAGTACAAATCTAATCAATCAACACGATTCCACCATCGAAATAGTCAAACCGACTCAAAGAACCGTTTCTTCATACAAAATGTATCCCAAAGAATCCGCCTACGAGCCCTCGCAGACGAACACAAACAGATACAAACAAAAGATGGAAATGCACAGATATGAAAATCATGGCAAACCTCAAACCGGAATAAGCTTGAAGAGCGACGATGAGAAATTACTCGAAAGAAACTATTTGAGGCGATCAATATCGACTCAAAATTATTCAAACATGGAAACGAACACGGACGAGGATCAAATTGACTCGTCTGCGAATAATTCGGCTAGAAATTCATTTTACTATCCAACGTATGTAAACAATAACGAAAACCATAGCAATTTAATTAAAACGCTTGAACAAATATCATCAAAGGCGTACATGTCCGGAGAGGGTTCTACTGAAGATATACCGTCCGAGATTCCGATGATACCTCACATTCCACGTATCTGTTCAAAACCGTCGCGTATCAACGGGGATCCATCGTCGTCGAATAAATTCAACGGTCATAGAGTATCATTTTCCTCCGATTGCGATCAAGGAATCAACGTAGAGAGCGACAAACCGGCCAGACCAATCAGCAGCAATTACAATTTTAAGCGATTATCTAATACACCCGTCATTCATGAAATAGTCTTTTGGAAAGGCCGAGGCCATAAGAGCTTGGGATTCAGCATAGTCGGTGGAATAGATACGCCTAAAGGACAAATGGGAATTTTTGTCAAAACTGTTTTTCCTTCCGGGCAGGCTGCGGATCAAGGAACAATATTTGAAGGTATTTATATTTTAGTTCTATGAATAGCTTAATTCGTTATTGTGAAGAGTTCCATATTTATAATAGAAATAAATTATATTTGATATATAAAGATATTTAGATCTGAAAATGTCTTCACTTAAATATTACTTTCTGTTAAAGGTGACGAGATTATTTCTGTTAATAATATACCAACTGAAGGATTAAGTCATGCTGGTGCGATAGGACTCTTTAAGAAAGTAAAAGAAGGAGAGGTTAAGCTTACAATTTCCAGGAGGTAAATAAAATATTGTTATATAAATACAGTCGATCTGCGGTAATCCGGCTTCAGTTTGCTTGGGGCGTGACGTGGATATTTATATATCGCTGTCGTAACATAAGTTAGTGTATCTATCTATCTGCTCGTGACAATGTCTTTGTCAATCCAAAAAGAAAAGCACAAAACATTAACAATTAAAGATAAAACTGAGATTCTGGACCACCTAAACGAACATTCAAAAGTTCATCTCCAAAATTGTGAACATCATTAACCACCGTCTCACGACTCACAACCCTGATCACTTTTCTGAAGTTGTTTATGGGTAGAAGGAGGTTTTTTATTGACAATGAGGTTTAAAATGTTATCAAACAATGGGCCAATCTTTCTGGTTGTGCCTCGTATATCTGACCTACTCCTTTCTAGTAAGTTCAATGGGCAGTTTATAGTTCGACAAATTCGACAATCCAGGACTGCCTTGCAAAACATTTGTCAGATTACTGCGGATCAACTGTATATATATTTAATACCGAACATTGAATACACATTTGATTATAAATTAACGTCATTTCTGACCGTTTTAACCTTCGTTTCAGAGCTCCAAGATCAAGATCAGTGGACGTGTTTCGGAGAAGCTTTACAGATAGAGAAAAATATTCTTAACATAATGCGATTCATAACGAAATAAGTCTGTAATGTTTTAAAATCGAGAAAATCCTTTTGCTGTGATTATAAAAATCCTTTGCTGTTGACAATTTTATACTTTTATAATCAACTTTATATAGGAAATAAGATTAATTGTTAATATATACCAATCGTAAATTATGCAAATCAACTGACTATTGTCCTAAAAACAGTATATAAACCATATAACGCATCAAAACAGTACATAAAGTATCTGGTTATTGTAAAATATTCATACTCTATCCAACGACGACGTATTTAACAAACTGATATTCCAAGAAAACAGGCCGTTGATATGTTTCGAATACACTGATTTTAATATAAAAAGCAATGTAGCGCTATGTGTAAAATAACAAATAGAATTTACAGTAAAAATTAAATAATCCTTCATTGATTACTGTGTAAATTGGATGTACTGAATTTTAATGAATATGCCTAAGCGCAAGAATGTTATTTAATTAGATAAAACCGTTCATTTGAGACCAGAATATTATATTTTACTCTAAACATTTCAAACTTTTTCATATAGGAGTTTATTATAAATAATGAATATCCTTTAATGTTAAAATACCGTCATTATTATTCGCTTAATTTTCATTTCATCTATATAATAAATAGCATTCAAACGTATTTATTTTTGTACTATATTAAAATAGTTCATTTTTAATTGATTTAAAGCGTGTAGACTTCTTGTAAATATATTAAACAATATTGCAAATACAGGTCTCATTGTAAATCTAGTCACATCGTAGTTTTAATTTCTTACTATATGACAAAAAAATATTTATATGCTTTATTGTGTATATTACATTCTAAGTAATTGCAGTTCAGAATGCTGTCGTTATTATCAATTATTTTTTTTTAATAGCTGCCGAAGTTAAAGATATCTTGAAGACGTTGAGATGTATATGCATGGAAATTATAATGTCAAAGTGTAATGTAATATTAAATGAATATTTAAAATGAAGACTTTTATTTATATGCGCATTGCAATGTAGAGTAATTTCAAATGTTTTTTGCGGGCTAGTTTATGTATTATTGTATTTGGGACTATTTTCATTCCGTCGATATTGCCAGTGCGCCGTCAAAGATACGAGAATTAAGATATATGACAATTTGTCCACGGTGTCGTAGATATAAATTCTTTAGAACCATCAAATCAGATTAATTACATGAAGATATTTGGGACAGAATTTTAGATGGAAATATTTCAGAGATTGAATCACTAAATAGCGATAACAAAGACGATGTTCAAATACCAAAACATGTTCCCCAAGTCAGTTGTGATACTAAAGATGCATTACGGAAATTAAATTGTTTGGATACATACTATATTATGATAATTAATTCTCATCTTATCATTTACTATAGATACTAAAAGCAAAGATATATGGGCAGCAGGTACTATTCAATCAATTCCAAGCCTCCAGTTTTATCAAGAGATATCTCTGCTTAAGACATGAAAAAAAAGGATGAGGATTTCCCGTGAAGTCGTAAGTAGGCTGGACAATCTATGGCTAACACGGCACAGAAAGACCATAAATTATAAAATTGTATAATGCAAAGATGGAGTGAATTTACTAAACCAACTTGCCACAGGATATTTATTAAACCCAGGAAATCGTCTTTGAGAATGATATTCCACCTCGTTGACCTAGTGTTAGTGAACAGCTGGTTTGAATATAAAAGAAGACTGTGAAATACATGTAATACAAAAAACAAAATCCTTGATTAACTAAATTTTCACCTCAGGGTGACATATGGAATTATAGCACCAATCAATAAACTATAAAAATGTAGACCCTGTAAAATATTTTGAAGTGCAAAGATCTATTCGTAACCTTATATGGAAAGCATGGTTAGTGAACGAATGTAAAGATATCGAGAACCTTCATTCGAAATACGACTGGAGAGGCTAATACTGGCATAATAATAAACGAGAGTATCATTAATAATATAAGATTGACGATTTACAATGATTCTGAAGGAAGGATTCTGAAATACACTTGCTGAGAATTAAAATCATTTAAGATACCACTATACAGTGCAGGATGCGGCAGATTAATTTTCTTATTTGAACCGTATGTCTGCATGTGAGGAGCGTGCATCTCAAATAAAGTAGTTTCCCTACCGCACCTGTATAATTCTTATAAATTAGTGATATTTTGGGTTCTAAATTGATAATATATATATATATATGTAAACGACATTAGATAGTTTGTTTTTTTTTATTTCGCTATTACAATTAGTATAAAAAATTTTAACACAACACTTTGTCACAAATAAGTGTATTTTTCCATTACAATCCACATAGAAAGTAAAAATTATAATAAAAAATAATCTAACTAATGTCTATTGATACATACAAATTACACACAAAATAATACCAAGATTACCCGTAAAAACATAAACACAAAAGTGACTATTCCCCAAATATCCTTAACAATACACCGAAATAAATAAACGTATATCACATGTTGATAAAAATTGCTAACTTTTGGATCAATCGACACCCTGACTTAATTATAATAACAAAAACACTACCATGCATTAATCTATATCACGCAATAGTCACATATACCTATTAAATGAAATTCAATCCCACGTGCATATTATAATGGCAATAAAACAATTCAATTTAAATATTTTAAAAGGTTTTTGGCATATTTTCATATTGATCTGCAAAGAAAAATAATGTCTCGTTAGACGGCTGCGTACGCGGACAGAACAAATTAATTTAACTACACTCACATTATAGACACCGCAATCATTCAATTGTATACGATGTGTACAGTCTATCTTAACCATTTAAAATTGTCGTATGTTTCAAATTGTCATGATAAGCATTGGCAATGGGCTTCATAATCGTGTTTATCAAATCGCTGATTGCTTAAAGAAAATATTAGGTGAACTGGAAAGATCTGTCCTCTTTTTATAGCTGAATGTATAGATACTGATTCAGCAAATAAACTAAAACGAAGATGATTCATGTTAGTATTAAGGGGGGGGGGGACCAGTTTAGACGGTTAAATGCAAATCCGTGCTGGAGTACACGACAAGTAGTAAGGAGTGACCGCACAGTAGACCCTTATTCACTATCTAGCTCTATACTGAAATGAAAGAAGAGAGAGATGTCGACAGTCGTTTTTATTTGTAAATTCGTATAAGGGGTCTTAGGTAGAAAGTACAAGAAGCGTTTTCGAACTTTCCGGTAGACCTAAGATTATTAAGTGACCTCAATTTTATTAAATCAGATTTTGGGACCCTTGAATTATGAAATTGTTTGAGAAGCACTCTTTTATTAGAGTGATCATGAAACTCTTGCAGCCTTTGGAATCCTTCTAGCTGATGATATTCTTCAAGAAACTCTTGAAGAATTTTAGAGTAACGCTATGCAAATTAACAAAACAATCTTTGAAAATCAATATATAGAAATAATTATCAGAATCTTAAAAAATATTCAAAGCACATATTAAAGAATTATGCTTTAAATAAACTAATCTTGACAAAGTTTAAGATAGTAATCAATGTAGAGCTAAAATACTGGCATTGTAAAAGCTAATCTTATACTTCATAATTATCATCTTAATCGATCACTGATTTCTATCTAAAATAAAAAACGTGCATATAAGCTATATATCTTTATATGAATTTATCAAAGACGTGAACGTGGAAATCAATTTTAAATTGATTCGAGACAATATGACATAGGAGACGGACAAATAGTACTGAAATCTTAAACATCATGCAAGAGTTATAAATAAAATGGCAATATTCGGATTTTCAATTTTATTGATAAAAAAAAATCAATACTAAATATCTATTTAGGAACCTCTCCCTAATAATTTGGCTAAGTCGATGTCGCCCAAATCGAACGGAAGCTCCGACTGCCCTGCATCTTCATTGGCGAGCATATATTCCGATACTGTAATGTAAGCAGCCACCAGGAGGCCGAGAAAACCGGCCAACATGGTGGACTTTTGAAATATGATACAGATCGTAATGCACAGCCCTAAATAAGTCAAATAACGGGCGGTCGTTACTTTGCGGGACATCTCTACACTGCTCGAGTCTACGCACAGATCGTCTTTTAATTGGTAACCGGCGCCGCATCGATCGCACATGTCGGGACCGTCCCCGGTGCAACCATCGCAGGACTTGTCGCACTTTAAACATTTGAATGAACCTTCGCTGTTGACGCAGAAATGATTGGGTTCGCAGGCGTTCTTGTCGGTGCACTCGTTGAAATCGACGCATCCCAGCTCGGAATTGCGACGCCAGCCTTTCGCGCATTGCGCGCAAGCATTGACGCCGCCTCCCGAGCACGAACCTTCGCAGGCTTTGTGACATGGAGAACAGACCATCTTCTTTTCGTCTCTGTACGATTCGTAGAAACCGTCCATGCAGGATTGGCAATCTTCTCCATCGTAGCCATAGTCGCAGGCACATTCGCCGTTGCCTTTTCTGGTACCGTCACCTTTACACTTTCCATTGCCGCCGCAGGGATTATCTATGCCGCCTTTGCACGGGGTACAATTTTCACCATAGTGATGAAGAGGGCAACAATTTTTTAATCTATCGACGCATAACCGATCGAACAGATCGTCCGCTTTTGAGTTCTTTTCGAACCACCATTCTTCAATGTGTGTTTCGGCTATTTCAGCGACCGCATGACAGCGATCGCGGTGTTCTCCGGCCTCCGAGCAAAGGCGCTCCTGGATCTCGACGAGACGGACTTCGCTGCGGGCGTAGGATCCGAGTTTTTCCTCTTCCCAGGCGGCATCACCGCCTTCGAACTTCCCGCGGGTCGTGTCGTCCATCGCCTTGCGGAAGGAGGCGACGAATAGACGACATGCCTGACATGGAGCGAGGTCCCTCGTCGTTTTTCCTCGGTTTCCAGGTTGCGGGGGCGGCGGTCCGGAGCCCGCGCACTCCGCGGCCGCGAGCAGACCCAAAACCGCCCACGCTAACCGCATACCTGTCAAACTGACACGCCGGCACTATAAAACAGTAGCATATCCGACCATATCTATTTTTTTTTATTCCATTCGTTAACGAAAAATATAAATTCAATTTATAATTATTTTGCGCACAATAAATATCTTTTATTAATTCACCACCCATTTTTAGCCACATAAAAAAATATTTTTAATTAAGTTTATTGGATATAAATAATTTGAATAAATAATGTAACAGTATAAAAAATATACAGCGAAAAGACAAATTGCAATCCATTTTATATATTGATAATTTTATACATAAAATTTCTAAAATCGCACTGTGTTTTTGAAAATATGCAGAATATAATAAAAATGTAATACGATGATAATTTAAAATTAAAATTTATATTTTTTTTAAATATTGTTTGGATTACTCTTGTTTAATATAAACTAAAATTAGTAATTCGATTAAAAATATTATTTTAATTTCCAATTGAACCAAACAACTACTTAAATATTTAAAGCTGACTTTTAACTGCAAAAATATCACTCAATTATAATAAAAACAATGACTATTAAAATTTTAATTGCAACCCAATTGAATAACATTGCTTGAATTATTTTATATTACAAAACAAATATTATATATTATTTTTAAACGGTGCAAAGTTATCCAAATTTATTTCTCACTAATATAATAATGCCAATCAATTCGTATTTTAAGATCGCGCAGATTCTTTGGCGCACTTACCGAAGTTCTTATGACATTTCAAAATCATGAGCGAAAGAGGGAGAGGCGGGCATCGGGGAAGAAACTGGTTTAATTATCGCGGTCGTGGAAAAAATAACCCTGCGAACAGATCAAATAATAATGCATCATCGCGCAGTACAATTTCTAATACTTCCAATGCCTCCATTCGGCCCAATAGTCAACAATCCATAATTATAAATTTATCTCATCAATCTGGTCCGTATAAAGGCTGGAGGCTTTATCATCCTCAAGAAGGTATGCGAGCTATCTGTTTAATGTTAGATGTTGCATAAAAGTTTTCCAATAGTATTTAAATCAAGCTTTTTTTACATGCGATTCAAACTTAGAATTCAATATATTTTCAGAATATAAAGAAGGCTCTGAAACTGAATCCAAAGTAAAAGCTGGAGAAGCGTATATTCAAAAACATAAATCGACTTTTACATTGATGAATGAAAATAATTATGTTCAAATAGATTTGATTCACATATTAAACGACGAGGATTTCATATCTGCGTGGCAAACGTTCAGCAGTGATCTCTCAAATAATCCTCGTTATACGTTAGACTGTTTAGGATTATCGGTTCATCAGGTAATTGCATAAAAATGCTGAATTTTAAAAATTACATTTTATTTTTAAAATGTTTTTTATCGACAGGTATTCGAATTAGAAGAAAAGATAATTGTTAGGCCGCTCAATCATCAACCTGTTTTACCCTTATCCAATTTAAAAGTCAACTACTTTGGAAAATTGGTTACCATTCGAGGCACGGTAATCAGAGTCGGCAGTCCGGGACTCGTTTGTAAGTCTATGGCCTTTGAATGCATGTCTTGTCATGGCACGCAGGCTATAAGTCAACCTCAAGGTGTTTACACCCAACCAACGTCATGCGTATCATGTCAGGGTTTTGGTAAATTTGAACCATTGCAATCGTCGCCATTTACGATTACGATCGATACGCAGATTGCAAGAATTCAAGAAACGCAAGCACAAGGCGTATCTGGATCGATTCCACGGAGTGTAGAAGTTGAATTACAAGGTGATCTCATCGGCACTGCAAGTCCAGGTGATCTACTCTCGGTGACTGGAATGGTTCAGGTACACGGGGAAGCCCGAGGAGGTGAAGATGGTAAAAAAGCAGCGCGATTAATGCAGCTTTATATTGAAGCTATTGCAGTTCATAATCAAAGAACACTCAATCATCCCACTTTAACGTTTACGATGAAAGATTATTATGCAATTCAGGAGATTCATAGTTACGATAATGTTTTTCGGCTTTTGGTTCAATCATTGTGTCCGGCTATATTCGGACAGGAGGTTGTGAAAGCTGGTTTAATTTTGGGGCTAATGGGAGGCACTGAAACTGAAGGAGGATCCAGATCAAATCCTCATATTTTGGTCGTCGGCGATCCCGGATTAGGAAAATCTCAATTGCTACAAGCTGCTACTTTAGCAGCACCCAGGGGTGTTTATGTTTGCGGTAATGCATGCACGGCAAGCGGCTTAACTGTTTCATTGTCTCGCTCTGAAGGAGGTGGATTTACTCTCGAAGCCGGTGCTTTAGTATTAGCCGACCGTGGTGTATGTTGCGTTGATGAGCTCGATAAACTCAACGCAACGGGTCATGGAGCTCTATTAGAAGCAATGGAACAGGGATCCGTTAGTGTAGCTCGTGGCGGTGTTGTTTGTAGGCTAGCAGCTGCGCCTACCGTATTAGCCGCCGCTAATCCCACCCAAGGGCACTACGATAGATCGAAGACAGTAATTGAAAATCTTCGAATGAGTGGACCGCTTCTATCACGATTTGATCTCGTATTTATACTGCTCGATAGACCGAATGAAAAAATGGACGCGCTTTTATCAGATCACGTACTGGCACTTCATTCCGGTAAACAACCCAATCACAATATATCCAATGCTTTTTCTACATGTTCCCCAATTGAGAATAGTCAACAGACTTTAATTGAACGCTTAAGAGTACAACCAAACGAAGAATTTCATCCGTTACCAATAGTTTTATTACGCAAGTATATTGCATATTCTCGTAAATACGTCCATCCCAAATTAAGCAAAGAAGCCGCGTACGTCTTGAAAGATTTTTTTTTAACACTGCGAAAATCGAGCAAATCAAACGTCGGCAGTACGCCCGTAACAACCAGACAGCTCGAAGCTTGTATACGATTGACACAAGCTCGCGCTAGAGTCAGCCTACGAGAGGAAGCCACGGAGGAAGACGCCAAGGACGTCGTCGAAATAATGAAGCGCAGTCTATTCGATACGCTGTGTGATGAATTCGAATCTTTAGAAATGAGCAGATCTATACACGGCTCGGGGATCAGCTCGAGAAACATCGTCAAAAAATTCATAGGATTGATAACTCAGCAGGCGACAAAGCTGGGCAAAGACGTTTTCACTAAAAAAGAATTGTGCCAAATACACAAGTGCTATAATTTATCCGGCGATCCGAATACTCTTATCGAGTCGCTTCACGTTCACGGTTATTTATTGTTCAAAGGTCCGAATTTATACAAAATTTTGACTCTCTAGAATGAAAAAATATAATGGTGTATTCTAATTTAATAACCAATTTATTGCCTGATGTAATTTATTTAATTTATATAAAGCAAACAATTATTTAAATATTTATGTAAACGTATACAAACATGTTTTATTTAAAAACTATTAATAAAACAATTTTTATAATAATACACGTATCAATATATAAATGTTGATTTTAAGAAATAAGAAACAAATTGTCTTTTTATATTTTTTTGACAGTTTGCTATTGTTTAAACCAGCGTTCTGCAACTATTAGATTTAGTTAGCTTTAAAACCCACCCTTTAAAAGTCATCTCCGAGCCATTTGAGATACAGTGCAATGGATCGTTATCAAATTTTATGTTAAACTTAAGTCCCCCACCGAAATGTTTCAATTAATTCAGCAGGCCTTTGGGAGTTACTTCTTGCAGGGTCGTAACTAGAGCGTGGCAAAGCAGGCGCCTGCCACGGGCGCAACAGGGATTGGGGCGCAAAACGCAGGATACCGACCCGATTGAGAGAGTTGTACGTGATTTTTATTTTACTTGACCATTTTACTCTAAATGCATTAACACGTAAATTGACATAAGATTCGCAAGAGTCATTTTCGATTTCTCTCATGGGGTTCCCGATTCTTCGTTTGGAGATAATATGTACATACTTGCTTCATTACTCATAATTGGCTCGAGATAGATAACACCATCGATGTCATTAATTCAAAGCAACATGATATAATAATTGATTAGCGATGCTTTATCTCCACTTTAATGGTGATCCAATTTTATGGATAATCAGTGTTCCCGATGAAGCTCGTAAGAATTTTAAGTGTCGACCCGATTAGTCATTTTTGGATACCCGAAAAAAAGTGTTTCGGCGCTCGTTGTATCATCTCCTTATATTGCTTCATCAACACCAACACCACCTACGCCCTTCGGCCAGTGCGCCCCTCGGCCAGTGTGCCTCTCGGCCAGTGCGCCCCTCGGTCAGTGCGCCCCTCGGCCAGTGCGCCCCTTGGCCAGTGCGCCCCTGCCTCATTTTCGTCCAAACGAAAAATACACGAGAAACACTAATAAGTAAGTAAATGTAAATTATGTCAATATTAGATGTTCTTACAATTTATTGCGGTGTTTTTCTCAATGCAATTTTTTTCAATTTCGTTAACAGAGGTCGCGCGTTATCGTGCTGGAAAATAATGGTGCATCTATTCACCAAAGTTGACTTCTCTTGATGTAAAGCGTCGGAGCGGGGGCGCTCTCGGGGCAGAGCCCCCGGGCGGCGCCCCGCTCCCACGCGCTCGTCGTGATGGTTGCACTAGCGCGCGAGTATTCTGTTTGAATTGCTTTTATATGACTCAAGATATAGGGTGCATTAAGCTGTCAGGGAGCTTCGACGTACATGTACGTCCTAATTCTTATGCCCCAGAAAGAGCACTCTTGCACATTGAAGCTCGGAGACAGACAGAGACAGAGAGAACTTAGCGCATGTCGGGAGACTGAGACGGATAGTTCCTCGCATGATTGTATAGATCGTTAAGCCCAAATTTATCGACTTATAATGATTTCGATTTCAAGTGTGTTATTTGTTTACGCAAAGAAACGACCGAATATTGTGTGTTATCTATTTAACTACTTGCCGTTCTTCGCTGCGTGTTGAATGAGTCTTTGTTCAATTATCATTTCCTTCTAAGGCCCAATCCACACTATGGTGCCGGTAACGGTTCGATCTCGCTCTCGGTCTCAGTCCGGTCAAATATTCTCATTCATGAAACGGAATTGGAACGATTCGATAGTGTGAATACTTTGATTGTTTCTTGTATAAAAATATTTGATCGGACCGGGATCGGAGCGAGATCGAACCGTTACCGGCACCATAGTGTGGATCTGGCCTAAAGGAGGAGCAAATGAATCGATTTTTTGTGCATTGTTTATGTAAAGAAATGACGCGATCTTGTATGTTATCAAATGTTTATTTACAATTGACTCTGCCTCGAATTGAAGATTGTCTTAGGCTGATTAGGAGCTGACAGAAAGTAATCGGCGTAAAGCGATTATGACATTAACGACTTCATCGATTTTAAATTTGCTCGCTCCTCAACAGGTTAAAACATAATACATACGTCCAAATTAATAAAAAAAATCAATAAAAAAATGTTCAATTTCTTATGTCCAACATGCATAGCATCTGCTTGCTGTTGCTTAATTATTTTTGCCTATTATTGTGTTGCGAAAATAAAAGGAATGAGTTGCTGTGCAAATCTGTCAGTTTGCTTTTGAAGAAGTAGAAAGGGGGAATAAAAAAAATGGTCAGCGATAAGAATGGTGCTCGTTAATTATCAAAATAAATGCCTGACTTCTATGCTCCTTGTGAGCATCCTTCGTCCATTGCCGTTGCTTTGCGGTCTTTATTGGAGATTGTTTACACTTTCAGATCTTTTAGCTGGTCATTGGTGCTTTAATTTTCGGTAAAATTGGTAGCCAAAATCTAGGAATGCTAGTGCATATCATATCGTCTGTTGATTGCAGAGTTTCTTCGTTTTTTGATCTCTTGTAATTTTGATGCTGACGTTTTTGACTGTTGCTATAGTTTATGTGCCGCAAAATTGATGTGATGATCGTTCTTCGTAACATATTCGGTTATTGCTGATTTGTAATCCAATTGGAAAACTGCTTTCTGATATCCTCTCACCCTGTGGGCGATCTATCTATTGGTTTTTTCAATGTACGTAATTTCAATGTTTTCAATGCCCTGTGTTTCCCTGTACTTTGTTGATGCTCGCACCGGAAACTGCACGCGCTTCAATTCAAATAGCATATCAGTCGGAATAATTGGGACACATCTTCTTTCCATTTCAAACTGAAGCTTTGATGATATTATTCATCATCTTTTTCTCTAAAAGTCTGGTACTGTTGCTACAATTTTAATTTATTTCAATTTAGTTGCCAATTTTCAGTGTTAAAATACACAATTCAAATATAATTTTTAAATAGAACGATGAACTAACTGAATGTTGCCTTTATTTTTTGTTCATGTGTTTGGGTGTCATTTGATAAATGCCTTTTTATATAATTCAAATCAAAAAGTTACTTTTTGCATTTTGTCGCGCTGATACACGCACCATACATTGAAAACCTCTGTTTTGTTTAAATATATGTGCAGTAAGCTCTTTTGTAGGCACCACTAAAATTTCGTTTCAATCTATTAGCTGGTTTAAGAATTATATCAATTTTACGAAAGAAGTAGAGTTTCATGAATTTCTTACGAAATCGCCCGGACTTTCAACGAAGCTTAGCGCAAAACGCACGGACTGTAAAGTATTAATGTTTTGTAAATTTAATTCTTCGTTTTCGCCGATAGTCATTTCTTCCCAAATATATTTTTCCGACAATTTTAGACTTTTTTATGCGTATTAGCATAAAAAGCTTTGTTCTTTATAGAAAAATGAGGGATAAGTTCCATTATTTTTTAAAATGGCATAATATCAAAATCGCATAAAAAAGATCCGCGTAAAAACAGACCAAAGTAAAATATATTGGAAGTAGAATGCGATAAAACTTTTACTACTTTAGTACTTGATGTTTATAATATGTATGTACTTCAAGTCGGTATATCGCAAAAATTAAATTATTTATCAAAATTAATTTATCTTATTTTGAGAAGTTTGAGAGTTTTTGAGCCACCTAAGTTTGTTTTCATTTTGATGAGTTTCGTCGGTGTGAGATAAGATTTGAAGTGTCGGCGAAGACGGTATGCATGAACTTATTCTGGCGCAATAAGCAAGTATTATCTGCTAACACATGACGGTATTTGACGGTAACTGTGCATCGATGGGTTAAATGACATTTTCTCGAAACTGCATTTTCAAAAACGGCTGTTTTTGACTGACCCGGCTGAAGTTTTAGGTGGTTTCTCACTATAATATTGTAAAATTGTGGGTAAAATTTGTCAAGAATATATAAAAGTTTAATTAAAAAAACCACTTAGTTTTTAATTATATACTTTTATAGGTATATTCTGCTCCTGCACATAATAAAAATAAAAAAAAATTGTTTTTAGATCAATAGAAAAAATCCGACAAATTCTTGATATCAATAAAAAAAAGTCTAATGAAATATCTTATAACGACGCCATTTTGTTTATAACTAACATTAGCACTGTTTTTAATGTAGCAATGTTGTAATAAAATAATGTCAAAATATTAAACATTATTTTATCACCTTTAAAAAATGTATTGAAAATATTCGTTCGAAAATGTGGGGGGGGGGGGCGCAATTTTGATTCTTGCCACGGGCGCATCATACCCTAGTTACGGCCCTGACTTCTTGTCCATATCACAAGTTGTTTAATGAATTAAAAAGCAAGTTTTCATATATTTCATTTTTATTAATAGCAAAAAATATATAGATAATAAAGAATAATGCTGAAATAAATATTTTCATTGTCGTATTTTAAAACCTGTCTTAATACAATAAATATAGAAATAAACAATCCGTTAAGTTATATTTCTGAATGAAATTTCCTTTAAATTAAACTACTATAAAATTTGTTCAATAAAATACTAAATCATTGTGCGACTTATCATATTTATCACAGATTTCAAGCGTGGCATTAATGAAACGAAATATTTCGGGCGTCTTCATAGAATTCTCCTAGCGCGTACATTACAGAGCCGCTGTGAAACGCGACAACAGCAATACAAACATGCATACAAAAATACAAAATTGGACCAAGATTGATTAACGAACCGTTTAACGTATAAATGACCTATGTCGGAGCCAGCAAAAAAATAAAAATTTGAGAGCGCCGATACAATCAACACCGGTGTTGATATAAAAGCATGAAATCTTTGCTTCGTTGATTTTGATTTGAATATGCTTTTATATAGGATACTTTTTGAAATCGACAATCCTATGTTTTCCGTGACGATGCCTAGATAATTGAGCAGCGTCCATATTAAAATGAAGTAATGAGCTCCGTGCCAGAATAGCACAAAAGCAAAGCAAAGGAACGAAGCGAAACATCTTGCTGCAGGTAAAAGTATTGAATGATCTCGGTCAATATCTTTTATCAATGGTTTGTATATGTATCTGCAAAATATAAATACTGTATTAATATTCATAATGTCATAAGGTATTAATTATTGGGCATGTGAAATGGCAGGAACTTATTCACGCATCCAATATAAGTTTTTACATTACCTTATTAAGAATTTGTGAAGACCTATATCAAAATATTTCCACATTTGTGAATACAAATGCACTCTTGCTATACAGAGTGGTGGGGTTTCGGGCGTTACATTATCTAGGGCCGATAATGAACCAGAAATTCCATACGCAATCAAATACTTCAAATAGAAATAAAGTCCCATCCATAAACCGCCTCCATATAAACACCACTCCGGCATCATATTTACTATCTGCAAACAAGTTAAATCATTTATACTAAAATGTGTATTTTAAAACACGAATTTAATATTAAAGGCACTCAGGCTTACCTCAATGTTGAATTGAAGAGCGTTAAAATATATAAAATGTAGCGATAGCTCGAGGAACAAAAACCATCCTATATATCTACTCAAATTCATTATCAAATTGTATAGTCTTATTGCAATCGTAAATTTCGGTGGATATGTGAAAGATTTCTTAAAATCATGGTAAAGTATCACAGGTCCCAAAAATAATAATGGTAGATAAAAACAATAGCTTAATATATTCAATATTGAAATCGAATTAGCTTTAAAGACTTTAGTTTTTATTTGTTCATTCTCTCTTAGCTCGATTACGTCCAGTGAATAGCTTATGCATCTCAGTTGAATCCATGATATAGCAACCAGCATAATATAGATATTTTCTTCGTTTATTCTTAACGTGTCATAAAAGTACTCGTGATTCATTTCATAGATGTATTTCAAAGCGTTTATAGCGAAGAGAAAGGCACAACTGCATTGCCATACTGATTTAGTCTTCCCGTCAATACGGACTACCGTGTAATAAATAATAGGCTGCACTATCATCAGCAGTAATGGTATAAATCCGAGTTGACTAGTTATGAAAGCAAATGAAGATATGCAGTACCAAACTTTAAGATATATAATTTTACTTCTAATAAGTTCTGATATGAAAGAATTGATAAAAATCCATATTGATATGTCAAGTGCGAAATGCTTCCATGCCAGCCATTCGTAATCTGATGCATCTTTGAGTCCCCCAATGAAACTCCAGCCGGGAACAAAATCACGTTGATCCAATAAGCTTCGGTCTACATCTAAAAACAGTATAAATGTTACAGCAATTCGCATATAAACAAACGATGAAAATAAGAATACTCGCCTTTTCCAAATTCGTACACTTTATATATACTAAACAATGCTGCACTTATCCATACAGCAAAATTCAAAAACAATTCCATTGAAACGCCTCATCCCAAATAGCCGGGAAAACGCGCATGTTATGACACTTGAAATTTGACAGATTTGGCCTTAAACAATAAAATATCGCCGTTATGCAATACGACAAAATTTAAATAAATTATGCTATTCTCTTTTTTAAAATATAAAATTTAAGATTTAAAATAAGCGACTAATTTTAATGAGATCAAATCAAATTTATACATGCTTTGGTGATTTCATAATATTCCAATTTTTAATTAAATAAAATATAATTAACCAATTGCGAAACAGGCGTCATATTTAAAATCAAACTTAAATTTGTATTTTCATGCAACCGTTGATATTATGAATTTTAAGCATTATGAGCGTTTTTCAGTAAACTGGGCACGTCTCCTAAAAAAAGTTGTCCAGGCCACTTTTTTGCTCATATGTTGATCAAATCTTAATAACGAAATGGATATCTAACTGGTAAATAAAAAAAAACACAGAAGACTCATCACTATATTAAACTTAATAATATTAAAAACTTATGGTTAAAATTAAAATTATCGCTTATCTATCGCTAAACGCATCTACAGATGAACCAAATTTGTAAAATATTCTATTCCTTTTTAAAAGTATATTTGAATTAGGGTATTTCTTTATCGCCATTCATTTTGTAAGGGAAACCGGAAATGGTAATCGTTTTATTTGTTGACCGTTTTCGAGGATTAGTTGCGTTTCAGCTGTTGCACTTTCAAATCGGGTTTTATGCTTTTTCGGTGACAATACTCATCAAGAATAAATTGTGATTTGTAATATACAAATTTAACAACCCATATTGCAATGGATCGATTTTAATTAAGTGAAGAAATTATTCTGAATTTAGCCTTTTGAAGAGTGAGCAAATTTAAAATCAATGAAGTCGTTGATGCCATAATCGCTTTACACCGATTAGTTTCTGTCAGCTCCTATCAGTGTAAGACAATCTTCAATTCGAGGCAGAGTCAATTGTAAATAAACACTGTTGATAGCATACAAGACCACGCCATTTCTTTACATAAACAATACACAAGAAATCGATTAATTTGCTCCTGTTTTAAAAGGGAATGATAATTGGACAAAGACTCATTCAACAAGCAGCGACGAACAGGAAGCAATTAAATAAATAAGCACTGTTGATAGCACAAAATATTCGGTAATTTCTTTGCGTAAATTATTAGTCGATAAATTTGGGTTAACGATCTATACAATCGTGCGATGTATGCGGGGAAGCTCTCCGTCTCTGTCTCCCTAACTGCGCTACGTTCTCTCTTTCTCTCTCTTTCTGTCTCCGAGCTCAATGTACAAGAGTGTTTTTTTCTTAATAGTGGAGGGGGGTCCGAGGTCCTGGGATAGTACTCCTTTAGGGGTTAACGCATGCAAACAACTTTAAAAATGGAATCCGAAACGCCGTTTTTACCGGATGTACCGTTAAACGTCATGTGTTATGATAGAGGAATCAAATTATTGCCAAATAGGTGGAGAGAGGTAACATTGAACGATGTAAATAACACTTTGTAATAATATATTAAAAATAAAAAATATATGAGCTTTCATATAAAAAACGATTATCTTTACCGGTACCACTTATAAATGGCATGATGAATAGAGGCACATGATCTGGAATATCTCGAGGCTAAGGTGTTGGATCAGTTTACACGATTGCCAAATGCTTGATGAAACCAGTACCAGTACCCAGTATGAGTCGTCACTCTCGCAGTGACGGGTCTCTCAAAGAATTTGCATAGAATTGAGTGCTGATCTCACAACAATATGAAGAACCTAAGTGCGTTTACTATTCTCGTATCGATTTGTCTTCATTCAACATTTGTGATTGGTGAGTTCCCCACTGAATATCTTTGGTTCATTTAAACATTGCATTTTTTACAAGTGATTTTTATGTGCAAGAGCAAACACTGCTACTCCCAAACTTCAATGTCATATTGTAAAATCAGCAATAAACAACATGCATCATTTATTATTATTGTGAAAACCTATGCTAAATCTCCTTTTTGATACATATAGAACAACAACAAAAAAACATGAATGTCATCCAATTTTGATGGCAAAATTTGATTGGAATTGTACAAAAACAACAACTGATTCTATTTAGCACAAAATAAATCAGCGCTTGGTATGGACCGGAGCGAACCGGCGCGGCGAACCGTTTCATGAAATCTAAATACATTTTCATTGCGTTGATAGGTTTTATTTAACCCTATCAAAGCGGAAATCGTGAGACAGAGACAGGTGTCTTGCGTCTCATCACACACTCATGCATCGATGGTAAAGTCGAGCCGTAAAGGTACCCCTACACGTCTAAACATTCTCGATATATTTTTATAGAAACTCGCAAATGTGCATACTTACTATTCAACAAAAAATCGTATTCTAAAGAATCTTTTAACCGTCATAAAATGACGAAGATAAAATGTCTTGAAGTCGAAGTTCGATTGTTTGTGTTATCTTGCGAACAGGAGTTTGTTTTGATAATTAAGATACTTGGATCATTTTTATTGTTGATCAATTTCGTTATTCCCCCTTGATTGTTCTGGAGTGGTGTCATTAACTGAGTATCACCACTCCTTTGCAAAATCTACTCCGTCTAATACATCTACTACATTAATAGGCAAAAAGAGCTGAACAACAGAAAGCAGATGCCATGCAAGTTGAACATTAAGAAATATTCCGAAGAAATGAACGAATATTGTGTGCTATCAAAAGTGTAAAGGTCATTTATTGAGCTTAATTCATTATCAAGTTTGTTATGCTCTACGGCGAAGCTGAAAAAAAAGTGGATTTACATTAGAGCGTAGCGTGTATGTTCTCCGGTTTGATGGGGTTAAGTTAAAATTATAACAATCATCAATTTAATTAATATCATGGGACAAAACTATGAAACTATGAAATTCCTTGTTTATTCGGTGTATCGAAAAATCTTTGCTGATTGATTAAGAATGGAAGAACTAATTTTTTTTCATTTTTATTTACAAAAATCTTACAAAAAATAATTTCTTTCATTATTATTCACTATTTCCTACAGGTTTTCGAGTTTTTGAATTCCTCTTTTGAAAAATTCTCAATGTACGCATTTAGATTTTCAAACAAGAATTTCAAGTACATTATTGTTGTAAGAAAATGTCTTAAAATTAGAAAATCGATAATTAATCGCTCAGAAAATATTAAAATTGTTTGTAAATTGCTGAATTCTGAGAAATAAAGGTCGATGTGGTCATCAACAATTGTTGAAGCAATGTGATAAACAAATTATTTTAAAATAAATAGTGTGCTCCAAACAGTGCCATAAATGAACCGGAATAGATGTAAGAATTAAAAGAAATAATTAGAATTTGCCAATACAATAATAATAAGGATTTACAATTTGGAAAAGCATATTTGCCGACGAAAACAAGTTCGATATTTTTTTGGTTGTACAGCAGACCTGCGGTAATCCGGTCTCGGTCTAATCCGGCCCCCCCCTGTAATCCGACATTATAGTATATATTCGTATATGTGGTTTCTTCAGGAAAGAAACAGGCATACACCTATTTCTATATTGGCCATGAATGCAAAGTTGCTTTACAAAGAGATAACAAAAAAGAAGACTTTGTAGCTAGCAAGGGATAGTTAAAGCGCTTCAAAAATCGTGATGGTAACAGGTTTTTTTAAACTGCTATGTCCATTGTGTTTATGACGTTAATTCTATAATATGAAACCTTGTATGATCTATGTATAACTCGTCATTTTCATAATTTTTCGGATTACGAGGGGTCGGGGGCAGTACTCTATAGTCCGACAAATTCGGTCGACAAAATTTGTCGGGTTACCGTGGGCCTGCTGTATTACAATACCTTCAATTGATTATTTATATTATTTGTCACCTACATAATATACATAAAAATTGTAAATTCATAACCCCTACTTATGTTTATTCCCTTGTTTACTAAAAAAAAATAATTATAGTATTAAAGGAACGAGAGTAAATAAATTATTTAACACTTCGGCTAAAAACAAACACATCTTTCTTTAAATATCAATTTATTATGTATGGAAATCAAAAGTCAATCTTGCTACTTGATATCAGGATATTTTTTGGGAAATTATACACTTCAAGCACTGATAAAATTGCAGTGAAATCGTCAAATTTAGACATGCAAATGAAAATAGCAAATAGTTGTGTAAAAATGATGTTTATTTAAATAATTGTATGATTCAATTGCATGAAACATTAAAAACCGTTATTTTGAATAAATTTTGTCAGGATTTATCTAATTTTTACTCGTTTTATCGACGCATGATGAACGCCATTTTGCGAAGTAACAATGCGCATGTGCGTAGTCGCTCTACAAAATCCTTCGACTTGCAAAACTTCGCAGTTTATTCAGACCTCGGTTCAATGTGACGCTATAATATATTTTATTAAGGTTCTTGATTGAATGACCATGAGTCTTTTGTCGGTAATCCAATTGAAATTATGCTCAATTGCCATTATGCCTTTAAGCTTTTAGCTATTCTAAGCGAGTACATTGCTTAGGTCATCATGTGTATCTCAATCCAAAAAAATATGTTCGTAAATTTATTTTTGTGCATAGCATATTTTCGCATAATATTCGCTGTTGGTTGTTGTTTCCTTTTTTAAGATAATCAACGAAAATTATGACAATGGGATCTGTTCATGGACGCAGATATGTTCGGGCATGGTATCTGATCGCGAGGCGCTCATTCATCGTGTCAGCGGTCTGAGAAGTGGACCGGTTGGACACACAGACCTTGTGGTTACTTCGTTCTCTTTTAGTGATATTTTCAGTGATAAATGTGTATCCGGGGCCCTCTATGTTTTGCACAATCACAGAAATCCTTCCAAAAGCTAATAATCCAATAACATTTTGTGGATTTTATTCGCCATTTCTGGCGTGGTCATCTCATTTGCTCTATCATTGCGATGTTCGTCTTGGCAGCTGGTACGGCCTCGTTTAAACTCTGCTACCCAATATTTTACTATTGTAAACGAAGGAGCATACTCCCCCAGAATATAATCTAGCTCGGCTTCAATAAGTATTAACAACATCTATAAACATGGTCCCTTTACATTTATATCTAACGCTGGAAAGACGTCAATGATGGAAGTTCTTCAATTATTTAATGAAAATCGCCCACTCCTAATTTAAAATAGCTAAATATAGATCAAAGTGCATTAAAGCAATCAGTAGTATTCAAAACTTCCAAGTGATATAGAAGCATTTTAATCTGAAATAATAAAAAAAATAATTTATGATTCAGCGTAGAAAATTACATAGTTTTGATATATTTTCAATACAATAAGAGTCTGAAATCTTAAATTAATTTTAATTTTACCAAAATATTTAGAACACATTCTAAATTTCACTCCGTTATAATAATAAGATTTAACGAGCAATGTGAAAGTTAGTAATTGAGTATCCAATTTACAACGTTGTGATGCATTCATTAGATGATCACATTAGGTATTTTATGGAAACGTTTTTGCAAAAACAATATTTTAAGATACACCAAACATTATCATATTATGAGGTAACGTTGATAAAAATGTTTCAGTAACCTAAATATACAAAAGTGGAATGCTAAAGGTCATGTATCAATCTTGATATTACTTCATATAAACAAAATTGTTGATCACGACAGAAGCAAATGGTTAATATGGTTATAATAATCGAATCATATTTTGTCTATTATTGGCAACTCTACAGGATTTATCAGTTTCTAGTATTTTCTAAAACTCGACTCTAATAATGGGAATATCGATATGAAATATAATAGAGTTAAGGGGTTCAGATTTTTTTCAGAATTTCATATGGTGTACCAAATACATATCATAGTAGCGCACGGGTGTTTATTGCAACAATTGCCATCCATACGTTAGGTCGGGTACTTATGGGACTATTTGAATATTATTTTAATATATTGCTTTTATAATAGTGTTATTTAACTTTTAAAAAGAATCTCAATATATATTGATTTAAATATCTAATTTATTTCAGGATATGATCGCCGATTACAGAATGCCAATGTTGACTTTCTGAACTTCGAAGCCAATAATAAGAAGCCCACGCCAGCACCAGCACTTCCAAACCAAGCAAATTTACCAGGAGGTCCGATTCAACCTACCGCTCAAACAAATCTTAATCCCAACCCACAGCCTTCAAATGTGAGGGATATCATAAACACTTTCAATGATCGAATTGCTGATAATCAAAGGCAGACATTAAACGACAAAGATAAAGTTAATCCAGAGAGTAACAGAAATATAGCTCCGGCACCGGCTGTTACACAAAAACCAAATACACCAACCACACCACAAAATAGAAACCCTAATGTTGCACCGACAGTTCCAGTCAATCCACCTATTAATAAAAATCCTAGCATTACACCAACAGTTCCAGCCAATCCACCAATTAATAAAAATCCTGGCGTTACACCTACGGTTCCCAGTAATTCACCGTGGAATGTAAATCCTAATCAAAGAATAAATCCCACCCCGGGAAGACCTGGAGTAGTGGTTCCACCAAAAGAAAACTTCCCAGCATTACCCAGTGGTGGATCAGCACCTAATAGGCACGCTCCTCCGCCTACTCCATTTAGTTATTCCCAAGCAGTATCAGGCAATAAACAAGTAAATCCAGCTTCTGGAACAGCACAAAATAATGCCAATTTGAATAACCGAGGTCCGTCAAACGCTAATCCTAATCCTTCAGGTATCATATATTAATTATTTCTCAATTTACATAATCATTAGATAGAAAATTTAATTATAGAACTTTAATTTTCATACAGGAACAGTTCTACCTAAGCCAGCAGGACCACAAATACCAACTGCCGGAACACCAACGGGCAATAAACCTGGTTCCACGAGCACAACGTCTGCAGGTTCCAGCGGTCCAGAAATAGCAACCGATGCCGAATTGAAGGACGTCAGCGAAGCACTCTTCAAAAAAGACACAAACAGTCCATCAAAATACGTAACAATTAACTATCAAGGGAAGACAAACTCATTTTCCAAAGACGATCAAGCTCCACTACCGTCAGTAATAACACAAATCATTCGATAAATACACAATTATATCATGCTTTTAAATAAATGCATTTAAAATTCAGCTTAATATCGCTACAAAAAGAAGTCTGGGATATGCCGACGATATCGGCGATGAAAGCATTGCTCGATAATTACGAACAGGATACCACAGTCAATGAGCATGTCACGGCACAGGTAAAATGTTCGATTGAGCGACACGTTTTAAATGATGTGCTTGTTTGAATACGTTTGCATGATTTCAGGAAAAAAATGAAGAGAATGTGTTTTTGGACGCGGTGATGGCTACGAGTGTTATGCGGCATTTGATGTCGTTCTTGAAAGATAAAGGTTTTGTTCGGGTCGATATTTAATTGGTTCGTATTTGTGATTGATTCAATATCATCCTGTGCTTTATGAATGATTCCAGATCAAGTATCGCCCGATCCTAAGGTGCAAAAAGATCTTTTGAAGCAAATATGGTTCAATATGTACTCCAGAGGCCAAGGCAGGATCGGAAGCTCCGGCTTTGAGCATATATTTTTGTCTGAAATCAAAAATAATGAAGTGTCTGGTAGCGTTCATCTCAATTATTATTTATTATAAAATTTCGCATTTATATGATTGGCTTGATAGCGATATTGTAAACGTGCATTTGGGAATAATTATATGATATTTTATAATTTATTCCAGGTCTACATAATTGGCTTTATTTTTATTTGGAAGAAGAAGCCAAGCGAGCTAATTACTTGGGATATTTGAAGAAAGTGGATTTCAACAATGTAAGTCTGTTCATAATGTATATCGTTTTAAAAATATCATACAGTATACCAGTGGTAGGTAATCCAGCTTCGGTCTAATCCAGAGATCTAAACAATACAAGTGTATATGAATATATGTATTTTTTTTATAAACAATCTATCCTCTGAGAGATATTTAGATCGTTTGACGTTTATGTTGGTGAATCGTGTAGGTCTTCATTTATTAATGAGGACCTTATGTTCATTCATTTGAATCTAGGTCATGGACCATATATCTTTTCAGCCTACGCGTCCTAGAGGTTTGGTTGGTTAGCTCTTTGAGTAGGTAGTTAGGGTGTGTTTAGTCTTTGTTTATATTTTTGACTATAGCTTTCAATCTCCTGTTTAATTGTAGATATGTTTAGTTCCCTGTGTATGATGTCGTTTGTCATGTACCATGGAGCATTGCCTATAATACACAGCACTTTGGACTGAAAGCATTGGAGAATGTCAATATTGGAGGTCCAATTCCAGTTTCAGGGGTTATTAGTTAAAGTTAAGGGCTTTAGTATTTTCCTTACATGTTTGCTCATCGTGACTATGACGGGAAAATGTTTGGAGGACAAATCGAGACTGGATTCTGCCTTGAAGTAGGCTGCTGATATTCCTTTTATTACATAAAAGTCAATGGTGTTTGGGGTTTTTTTTTGTCCGTTGGCCAGTACGTTGGTTGATTTGACGATACAGTAATGAGATTCAACGCAATGATTGCCTTGTATAACCCTCGTCCTTTGGTGGTTATCAGTCTCAAACCCCATT
The DNA here is from genome assembly GCA_008973525.1 of Stenopsyche tienmushanensis. Lineage (NCBI taxonomy): Eukaryota > Metazoa > Arthropoda > Insecta > Trichoptera > Stenopsychidae > Stenopsyche > Stenopsyche tienmushanensis. Next base: position 730,023 of record WACJ01000168.1, on the reverse strand, counting down.
GTGTATGTTTGGTGTTATAATCACCATGGGTGTTATAAAATCGTTGGAAGTTTTCTTTTTTAGTGCATTGTCTAGGTGGACAATACACGGCTGAGATGGTGATTGATCCTTTCAGTCTTCTACAACGATGTTGGTCGCCTGGAGATGTTTCTCTGTAAATTTTGGGGCTTTGTGATGTTTAATAGACTTTCTTAGTATAACTGCAGTTCCGCCGTGAGCTGTCCCATCTGGATGTTAAGATTCACCTAATCAACTTTGTCCGTCTTTTGAGCAACTGTAACATCTAAACCTTGTTCTTATTAATCTGATACACATTACTATTGGATGTTAATAAAAAATTAATAATCATTGAGATCGTTTGTCGGATTACCGCAGGTCTGCCGTTTTGAAACAATCTCAACGGAGAAAAATTAATTGGAATATGCATTATTTATGTGATTCATTATGTTTTTATATTGTTATTATTACAGAAAGGAGGGATAATAAAACTACACTTCAGTCTTAAGGGAATTGACAAGCCCGTCGATTCAATGTTCGTTGGAACGTCTCCCGAGCTAGAAATGGCTTTATATACTCTGTGCTTTGTTACGCGCGCTGATAAAGATTGCCCATTATCATTAGGAAGCAACGAATTCCGTCTGAGAACGCACACATTTAGATATAGAAGCAAAAATATGATCGGAAGTGCTTTTCCGGAAATATAAATTCAATGCATTTTATTTTTGAGACGTTTATTGTAAATTATTTAATACAATCTTTTATTGAATTTTTATAGTTTTTTAATGAAATGTATGGATATGATACATAATTTAATTTATATAGAAATGAGCGTTACAATGTCAATTAAATGATTACAATTACATTTTTGACGATTTTGGTCGTATAAAACTTTTGCGCGGAACAGTAGATAGCAATCCCGTCTTAGTAAAATGTGGCAGATGACTTAATAAACTTTCATATCGAGATTCGCTTTTCAATTTTGGTCTATTGCATTGAATAATATCAAATTTAGCTCTGCGAAGATGCGTTAAATTATTTTTAGGGCCGAGATCACACTGGATTCCTTTGCTTTGATACGTAATATTGCCTTTTTTTACAACTTTGAATGTATCAGCATTTTGTGAATTAAATTTTACACGATGACTGTCTGAATTGCTTCTAAGAACTGGAATTTTTGTATTTTTGTTGAGTAGACATTTTTTTTTGTTCAACCGTATTAATTTGATGTAATATACGTAATTTTTGTAATAATTCCAAATTACTGATGTCCATGTTGTACGAGCAATCTTATTATTTCACGCAAGGATTTATTTTATTTGGTGATTAATCTGGAATACAAATAAAATAATGTTAAATAAATGTACATGAATTTGTTGATTTAAAATAAAGAATCAAAGTCAGTATTTATTTCTCATATATATACAATTTTTTCCAAATATAAGAAGAATATTACCGAAAATAACACGCTCTGATGCAAATTATAATTAAATAAAAAAACAAAAGAAAAATATTTCTTTAAATTCAAATATTTTCAAATAATTACTTGCATGGCAACATTTGAGATATTTGATCAATATGATTGAAAATTATTCAGAAGTGAAGTATTGCAAATTATCGTGGAGGGTTATAGCGTTGAATGCATTTAAAATTTAGCAAAACAGTTTGACATTAAGACTTATATTTGATCAAAACCGGTTGAAATTCAGCTTGTAATTTATGGATGTTAAAAATATTTATTAAATGTAAAATTGCCGTTTTAAAATATATTTTATTTTGGGCAATACTTTATTTAATAAAAATAACTATTTCAAATGTTATTTTTTCAATCTGATTTTGAAAAATATTTAAAATGACGTAAAAAATATTAAAGCGTATAAAATAATTCTGCTCTATAAAAAATATTCATAAATCCGTTTTATGACTTAAAAATAATTAAATTCAAAAGCAATAAAAATAAAATTAATTTCGGATTGTTGACTTTTCTGTCAAAAAGCATCATTTAAAAGAAAATCTAATATATAAAAAATAATCGTTGTTTGTTCGTATTTAATGCGCAGCTATACCGTTCATCTGATTGCGATATAACTTTGTCAACTTTTTGTTTATACTTGCGGGAATAACATATGTATAGTAAAATTATTGTTTGTGTATGCGAGACGTTTAGCATATGCACTATGTTGGCGCATATTGGTCTAGTGGTTGCTAAGGTAAATATGCCTTAGAACTATTTTCATTGAGTAGAAATTAATGGATAACGAAATAAACTCCAGGATTCATCTCCAACAATCGATTCAATAACTCTGATAATCGGTGCTATCATGGTATGAAACTACATTAGGAAAGAAATCACTATCGGCAAAATATTAGCGGTGCTTACAAATAAAGCTCACTACACCGATAACAGTGCTTTTTAATGTGTGGTGCGTGCATTAGCATGATAAAATGCAAAAAGTTACTTTTTAATTTGAATTATATGAACAGGCATTGATTAAATGATACGTAAACACACTAACAAAGCATAAGGTTCAGTTATTCAATCCGTTAGTTCATTGTTCTATATAAAAATTAAAATTGAATTGTGTATTTATACTGAAAATTGGCGTGCGTATAATTCTTCTTCTAAATATAAATCCACCACGACATGTAGCAACGGTATCATGGTTTTAGTGAAAAAAATTATGAATAATATCATCGAAACTTGAAGTTTGAAATGAAAATTTTCAAGGAGAAGACGTTGTGTCCCAATGATTCCTACTGATATGCTATTTGAATTGAAATGTGTGCAGTTTCCGGTGCGAGTACCAACAAAGCACAGGAATACACAGGGTATGCGTGCATGCTTCTCACATGGATAAGTGTATATGGGCTACTCACACCCAAATCATTTATTATCAGACGGTACGCACCATACGGAAAAATATTGTGTATCCAAAAGCACTTCATTAGCACGGCATACGCATGATCTTTGGGGCGGAGAAAAATATAAGAAATCTTCCGCCCGAAAAATATAGATTCTCTAATGAAGCGACAGCAATGCATGGCCTAACAGCACTGGATGAAAGATGCTCACAAGGAACATCACCAAGGCGCCGGCAATTATTCCGCGTCCATGAGTCCGACAGGAGACTCGAAACATCGGAAAGAGGTATATTTGAATTCTCAATTTACCTCTCTAATAATTAATAAACGCGATCGTGTATCTTTTTTAGCGTAATTAAAAATATATGAAAATACTTCAATAAATAAAATTAAAACATAAAAACTTTATTTGTGTGGCATTGCAACGCATGCCGGGTAATCACTAGTGTTTCATTAATGTAATTGGTTTTTCTACCGTATCTTGTAGTATAGAATTTGATAAAAATAATTTTTCATTTATTTCATTTTTATCAATAGCAAACTGCATGTCATAATGAATCATTTTTTGAATCTATTTAAATGATAAATACTCATACTTTTGAGCCATATAATGGTTATAAAGAGATAATTTTTTTCGATTGTGACCACAAGCAGTAACGTTCGGACCGCCAATGGTGTCAGTAGTCTCAAGGTGTTATTTTAATTTGCATGAATCTGCATGAAAATGGATAGCTCTATTTATTGTTTGGTGGTTGTTATTATTACGTTGATTAATGTTCAATGTAGGTCTACAAGTGGTGAGAAATATATTTTAAATATGTTGGTCATTTGCCAAAGCCTGAGTCAATGACCAAATACATTAAAACCGGATGAACTTGTTAAGCTTTTGCACTTTGGCGTGTTGACCTTCTTATTGGGACGCGTTGTTCATATATATTTTTATTTATGTAAAAAAGTAAATTAGTCATATTATATATCTCTTATCGGTCATAATATAATTATATTTTATGAATATAATAAAAAATTTAAATTGTGCAAGTTTAATTTAGCAAAAAATAAAAGCACTGCTTTTCGACATGATTTAAATTAAATTATCCAATGAAAATATTTTTTCGTTATCTAATTAATATATTGGCAAGAAAAATGGAAATAATTAAATCCGACAACTGGTCACAAAAACCACTTTTTAGACCAAAGCTGTCAAATTGCCTTTGACTTTTAACGCTTTGCGGCGTGTCGATCGTAAGTCTTACGTTCGTTCTAACTGCATCTGGTGACAAAACTTGCTCGGCTAAAACTCTCGTGCCGGATTAGTCTTTTGTATACCGCCTTCGGGGACACAAAAAAACAAGACAAAAAAACAAACCATTTTCAAAACATTGCTCAAAGACTCTCAAACTTTCCCGAATAAGATAAATTAATTTTGGTGAATCATTCGATTTTTGCGATGCACAAACTATAATACATATTATAAACATCGCTCACTATCGCGTATTCGACAATTTCGCCAAAATAAAATAAAATCACATAAAATAATGTATTTTGTCAACAGAATAGTTATTTTTAATAGAAGATTTTTAAATTGAAAAATGTGGAACCATCGTATTATGCACGTATATTATCCCTCTTATGAACAATAGGATCGGTGCTATTTGTTGTAGTCTTTTTATCAAGCATTTTACGATCCATTGACGAAATCTTAAAAGCATCGTAAATTTAGCAGCTGGTCTCTTTGTTTAGACTTTCTTTTCTAGTTTCGCCGAAGATCGCCGTTACAATGACTCAAGTAAGCAGAGCAATTTCGTTATCTATAAATACTCATTTTTGTCATTTATGAGCTTCTAAACATTTTGCATATATATATATATGATACTCGCTCTCGCCTTTCGTTGAGTTCAATTGTGTATAACATTTTCGTTTTGTATTTGGATTATTTCGCATTCCGCTTTTAGTACCTATCAAAGTGATTTTGTTGATCGTGAAGTTTGGATAATGCCTGGACCGATAATCATGCTTCACAAGGAAATGATAATTGGACAAAGAGCCATAAAACAATATCAGATTTTGGTTTTGATTCTGCATCTTCAGGAATTAAAAAAGATATTGGAGATACATCTATAGAATATTTTAGAAGTGTTTGGACTGAGGAAATTAAAAAACTGTTGATAAAATTTACGAATGCTTATGGAAAAAAGTTGTTGAAAAACAAATTACCAAAAACAAGACACTACACGGTGACCAAATTCAATGAAATAAATGATATGGAATTGGATAATTTTTTGGAGCTGTGTCTGCTCGGTGGGCAAATAGGTTTTCCAACATTAAGAAAAATGTTTTCACGTGCTCCGTTGTATTATCATCCAATATTTTCTTATATAATTTCGGGTAGAAGATTCGAAAAAATATTGAGATGTTTGAATTGTACATTAAACAATAATGACAGGATGTCAAAAATAAGCCCACTTATTGACATCGTTGTTTCGAATTTTCAAAATATATATTCTCCATCGGAAGAAATTTCTTTAGATGAATATCTTCTTCTTCGTCGAGGGCGACTGTGGTTATGGCAATACATGAAAGGGAAGAAAGCTAAATATGGCATCAAATTTTATAAACTTATTTGAGCTGCAGGTGGTGTTTGAAAAATAATAAACGTGCCAACACTACATGGAGATGCCAAACCTGCAATAAAAATCCTGCTCTATGTAGTGGAAATTGCTTTATTTATTTTCATCAATAATTTTTTTATAGATACTAATTTTTTGGATTTTTCTTTTGTAAATTGTAAATTTATAAAATTATTTCGCAATCTTATGACCTATATTATTATTTTTTATAGCTTTTTAAACCCTTTTTGTGTATTTTTAAAAGTGTGTACTGTGTGTAATTTTCGCAAATTTGTAAACCACAGAATCACCCCATATATATCCACATACGAAAAATAAATATAATACAATAAAAATAGAATACGATCCTTGGCAAAAATAAAAATGTTGAGAACAATTGTTCGACTCCCATAAATATAATACAATAACAGGAGACGGCCCGTCTCAGACGGGATAACCGACCCTTCATTGGGTGTTCTAGCGATGGTTTTGTTACTCTTTGAATAATGTCGTCAATCGGATTTACGAAACAAGGTAATCAGAATCTGATTGTACGCGAAAGTGTTAACCATATGAGTCTTCAATATTGCATACATTTTTGTATTCTTATAATTGCCATACTGTTTTATGTCTTTAAAACATCCGAAATCTCCCACGGTATTATATTTTTTTATTGATTTCTATGTGTATGTTTATGTTTTAATACATATTTATCATTCCCTTCAACCATATAAAATTAATTTTGTATTCTACATCTTTATATGTCGACATAAATTCTTATTTATAATAGTTTTAAGTTACAAGATTTTTTTTTTTTTTTTTTTTTTTTTTTTTTTCTGTGGGCGAGAAAATCTTCGCAAGACGCCCAGTGAATCTGGGCAGTGTAGGATTCACGATTGTTCGGTCGTGCCTGCCCACTAAACCCGCCCTTGTCCTTCTCTGTCCTCCTGGTATTGTTTTCCACATTGCTTCGGGAGGACAGGTAGTCTGGCCTTAGGTGATTGGCCCTATTCTATTGTTGGAGAGGCTGTTGCGCTCTGCGTCTCTCTCTTTCACTGCCCTCTTTGGCGCTCAGAATCTCTTCCACGTATTCGCGCCAAAGGTCCCAGTTCTTCTTGCTCTCCATCATGCTGTGGATCATGTTGTTGGCGTTGAGCTCGGCTACCCCGAGTGCTTGTTTCAGCAATTTCCTCTGGGGTGCCCAAGCCTCACAGCTAATGATGGTGTGCTCTGCATCATCGACCTCCGCTTGGCAGTGGTGGCAATTGGCAGATGTTTCCTTGCCAATCCGCTTTAGGTACGCTCCGAAACATCCATGTCCGGTGAGCGCCTGAGTTAAGCGGTAGGTCGTTTCGCCGTATTTTCTGGCCCTCCACCGACTTACGACCGGTATAAGTCGGTGGGTCCATCTTCCTTTTGTGGACTGATCCCATCTCTGTTGCCAGGCTTCCTTCAGTTTCTGTTTAAGTTACAAGATTGCATTATTTAAATTTGAACAATGTCCGCCAAAACATTTCAGAACATGAAATTATCAACGTGGAATCGACACAAAACCCTGATCATGTCCATCAACAACTTACAACTACTGAGAAGACCTCAACTACAACCCAGCTATCGAGATTCAAAGAATTCATTAAAGGGATTTCTCATACTTTTAATGGCAATAATCACGAATCTAAAGTTTTCGGTAAGTAAATTATATATTTTTAAAAATCTTTCATATCTGCAATAACATGTTTATTTTGAATGGGCATATATCTAAGTAGTAGCAAAACAAACTATCTAGAATGTCAAATATTTATTTTATTCATAATTATACATTCATTTGAAATGCATTTTTGGAACTCTAATTGGAATTCATATAAAACTGAATTATAAAAAGTTTGATTTAATTATAAGGATTTTGTATTAAATGTGATCCCTATTCTATATAAATGAAGGTTGAACTCTGATAATTTGGCTTATGCTGTATTTGATTTTTGTACTAATTTTGTAAAAGTTTCATATGTAATTGGATATATTTAATTTTCTTTAAGGCGGAAAACTAGTTTAGATGGTTTGAAAAATCGATTTTTTATTTTATAAATTATTAGTAAAGCTATTCAAGAATATGTTTTCAAAATTTCACGACAAAATTCTAATTCACTCTGATACTATGAGCACTATAGTGAACGCAAATCGGTGCTGGAGCACACAATAGGTAGTATGGAGTGGTCGCACAGTAGACCCTTATTTACTACGTAGGTCTATACCCTTGTACTACGGGAAGTAGAAAGAAATGAAAGAAGAGGGATATGTCGACAGTCAATCTTAGAAAAGAGGTCTTAGGTAGAAGGTACAAAAAGAATTTTGACAAAGCGTCAGTTAGCATCAGTTTGGCTTTGGCCTTCCTAGCACGTGTTAAAAGTTAGAAGTCAAAATATAATCTTATCCGAAAGGAAAACAGGATACCACAGACCGACGTAGTAAACCACATAACAGGTCCTTCCACGGAAATGAACACACCAAGAGTCAACAAAAATTTAGTCAAGATGCAAGTGTTAGCAAAAAAACCTAAAACGTTTGGAAACGAACCTGAAGAACACTTTTCTCTATTGCACGAAAAATGAATGAATGAATGACTGAAGAGAAATGTTTTTACCATACCTATGTTATTTCCACAAGTGTAAACAATAAGTTGGCAAAGTTTTATTGCAATCGAATGAACAGTATGGCAGCGCATTAAATACAGACAAACAAACATTGATTTTTATATATTAGATTATGCCTATGTTACTCACGGAATCCTTACCAATAAGTGGACGAAGTTTTATTGCAATCCGATGTACGGTATGGCAGTGCATTTTGAACTAACAAAACCCAATTCATTTTTATATATTAGATTCTATATCTGTGTTTTTATATTTATCTTAAGTGTTAATATACTATGACATAAGCTGTTATAAATAAATAGTATTAGAGTTTGGTTGCGTTGACCACAATATTTGAAACAATATGATATTTTGTGATTGTAGAATTCTTTTTAAAATAATCTATTGTTTATTATAGACTATTGTTTAACATAAAATGTGTATAATTTATTTTAGTTTGGAACGAGATAGCAAATTCAGAATTACCGATAACGCCGATAATACAAACCACATATAATGAACAAACTGAAATTTCTACATTCAAGCCTATTTCGGATATTACCAATGCGGAACTGAGAGCTATAAGTGAAGAGCTTTTTCTATTAGATACAAATAATCCTGCAAAATATGTGATTTTAAATTTTCAAGGGAAAACGAATTTTACAACGCTTGAAGATTTGGCTCCCGAACCGTAATAATTTCATTATTTTTAAATGTAAATCTAAAAAAAACTATTATAATAAATAGAATATCTTTACCTAGATTAATAAAAATTCAACCAGAAATATGGCAATATCCTACAATGTCAACAATGAGGGCTTTACTTGATAATTATGATGCAGATGTGAGAAGAACTGAAAATAAATCTAGTCAGGTAAATTTAAGAAAATATATATATATAAATGTTTACCAAATTTATGTCTATAGTTTTGTTTAAATGTCACTTTAGAGAGAAATAGAAGAAAATACGTTTTTGAATGCAATCGTGGCTACACCTGTAATGAGACGCTTAATGCTGTTTTTAAAACAGAAAGGTAAAATAACTGTTGTAGACAGTGGCGGATTTACCTATGTAGCCAAATGCGGCCTTTTTTTCTCGTTTTTTTCACTTAAACATTGCAATAAGTTTGCAGAATACTGGTTGTTGATTGTTTTTCCTTTTTTTAAGATAATCAATGAAAATGATGACAATGAGCGTCCATGCAGCGATCCGCTCATGGACGCAGATATGTTCGGGCATAGTGTCCGATCGCGAGGCGCTCATTCGTTGTGTAAGCAGTCTGAAAAGCGGACCGGTTGGACACACAGACCTTGTGGCCATTCCGTTTTCTTTTAGGGCTTTTAGCGGCATTTTCGATGATAAATGTGTACCCGGGGCCTTCTATGATTTGTACGATTACGAAAGCCCCTCGAGAATTTACATAGGTGGCTCGTGCCAAATGAGGAAGACTAGATTCCCTCCCACCCATAAACCTATATATCTATTTATTTAATCTAGTTTTATTTTATGATATATGTGAATATATCCTAGATAATTTATCCCCCACGCTCATAGTATAAGTGGCCACTCGAAGTTTAGAATAAGCGTGTCCTAGCAGATATGGATATTAAATTCAGGTTTTGCACCTTGCTGTGCACTTTTGTTGTCCAATGAAGAGCAGGACCATTGAACAGCTTGGGTCAGGGGAGGGTCCCCATGTTTCTTTGTCGCAGGTAGGAAGTGATGGAATCATCAATGTTTCGTCCCTGGTTATGATTCAACGCAAAAACTCGGCTTTATTGCTGCGAAACATTGCCAAACACTCGATTGAGACATCGTCATAAGGCTGTTTTTGTTTCATTGTGAGCAAACGCAGAACCTATCTTGTGCACAACTTTCTTATGTCTAAATTTTCAGTTAATGTACGATGTACAGTACTTTTGGAAATGCCTATTATATCTGCACTTTCAGTCGACAGTCATCTAATATCATTTTGTGGATTTATTTCACCATTTCTGCCACAATTGCCTCGTTTAAACTCTGCCATCCTGTATTTTACTAATGTAAATGGAAAAGCAGAAAAGTAGAATCTAGCTCGACTTTAATATTGGCCGGACTGTCTCACATAACAATTGGGTACTTCTGGGGCCGACATTCAATTGAAAAACGATGCCTTTCTTTATCCTGATGCTGCGTAATAGTGAAATCAAAACTTAAATTGCGCTTAGGGCCTCTCAAGTGCTAAATCCGCCACTGGTTTGTAAATGTATTTATCTGTGAATTGTAACTTTAAATGCATATTTTTGTGTTAGACATCTTCATCGGGAATTCCAAAGGTTTTAAAAACAAATTAAAGGAGATTTGGTTCAATACATATTCGCGAAGTAAAGGTACTATTAGCAGCTCGGGATTTGAACACACATTTTTGGCAGAAATTAAAAAAGGCAAAATTTCAGGTAATTCACTTTTTTAAATTTGTTTTAATACATTTTCAGTACAAATTTATAAACCAGTCAATAATTGTGAATTTATTTTATACAGGCTTTCATAGTTGGCTTTTCCTATACTTTGAAGAAGAAGCAATGCGCGTAAATTATTTAGGCTATTTACATAAAATCACCTTAAAGAATGTAAGTGTACCGATGATTAATATTGATTAATAAAATTATATGGATTTATTAAAAATGCTTTCGATTTTAGGATGCGACACTTTTGAAATTACGTCTCAATTACAACGGACACAAGAAACCATTCAACACAATGTTTGTTGGAACATCTCCCGAGCTGGAAATGTCTCTTTATTCTTTATGTTTTTTGACTAAACACAATAAAAAATGCACTCTTTCACTTGGAGGTCAAAAGATTGGAATAAAAACGTATCCAATTGAATATGAAAATAAAACATTAATCGCAACCGCTTTTCCACTTATGTGATATTAAGCTTTAATGAACGTCTTTTTATATATTAGGATCGTTCCATATTCTTACATTAATATATATATATCCTATTATAATAGAATTATACAGAATCGTTTAACTCTGAAGGGCTATAAATTGGATAATTTTTTTACGAGTACTAAATGACTGATTGTTTAGAAGTACGAAATGACTGATGATTATTTAGATAACTTCTTTTTGTCTGTGTTTTTCGATTACTACATCAAATACACCGAATATTATATTTTATTTATTTTTTTCATTTTTATTTACAAAGAAATCTCATATAACATAATTTCTTACTTCACTATCTAATATTTCCCACAGGTTTTAAGCTTTTTAATTCCACTTTTGAAAAATTCTTCTGGTTTTGAGTCGAAATATGTACAATTATGATTTTCCTGATGATATACTTTGGAAGTTCTTTCCATTTTGATTTTCTGATTTTTACAAATGTCTTCTTCAACTTATGGGGTTGTGCATTGTCATGTTGCAGAATCACTAAATTGTTTCTGATTAATTCTCAACGTTTGACTCTCAATTTTTTGTTCACCTTTTCCAATTGCTGATAATACACATTTGCAGTTATTGTTTCGCCAGGTTTCATAAATTCATAATGAATAATTCCTTGAATATCCCATCAAATGCCCAAAAGAATCTTGCAGATCGTCGATCCAGGCTTCGGGGTCAGAAAATAGCTTTTGTCTCAGCGAAAGCCATTGACGTTTATGACTTATGTTGTCATAAACAACTCGTTTTTCATCCCCAGTCACAATTAGGTGCAAAAAGAGACGAACTTTTTGTTTGGCTCTCCTTTGTTATCGTCAGACAGTTAGTGTGGCATCCAAACACCCATTTGATTCGTTTTCCTGATACGTTTTAAAAGCTCTTGAGCTGTCAATCACGGTGAATGCATCCTCTGCAATAGTTCTTCGATACTCAATTGAGGATCTGTTTCCACTATGGCTCCCAAATATGTCGTCATCAAAATTAAAGAGTTTTCAGTTCTAGGGGCGTCTTTCAAACGTTTAAATTTTGAAAATCAAAATTGACTTGTCATAATTAATTTATATTTTATTTGTGTGTATTTTTATAGGGATTACGGATTACAGGGATCTTAATTTATTTATGAACATTTGCTGTATACTTTTAGAACAAACCAAATATATTAGATGCTTAAAAATATACTTAATATATTATAAAATAAAACTTTGATATGTAATGACATGTTTCATTTTACTGTAATAATTAGATTATTCGTTACTGACTGGTTGATTATAGTAGAAATAAATTGAAAAACGTTATAGTAGAAATAAATTGGAATGTGGCAAGTCGAAGAATAAGCAAATGGAAAGAAAAGGTACAAAACTTGCAGCGCATAAAGAAAGCTATGACACCTGGTGATGAGCTTAATGTGGCAAACGAGAGCAGTCATCGTTGCTGTGTTGGACAAAAGAAGAATGCAAATCCATTTAGTTAATTTGGAAAAATCAATAATTAGGCAAATAAAAATAATTAATAAGTCAAAGATGGGTGAGGCTTTTGAATAAGAACGCTCGATTTTTAAATGTAAATAAAACAAGTCGTATGTGAGATAACCGCTCAATTTTTCCTTTATTTGAAATAATATTTTATGGGATTAAGTATGGAATATAATCTCTGCCATGGCTTTGCCTGGTGGGATGTATTCTGGTGCTCTAATTTATGATGACTGCCACATAAAGCTAGCTGAATTTGTTGGATGGCGTTCGTTATATTGATTTTGAGCCATCATTCATTGCTTGATGTTATCATCCTGTATATTCATTTTTCTATTTCAATTTTTTAATTTTATAAAATTCAAATAGCTTTTTGGCCAAAATGTTGAATATTTGAACCCATATCACTTAATTCATGTAATATTTTAAAAATTCACCGATGAAGCCTTCAAACAATGGATCAAATAAATTCAGTCTTATTTAAACATGTCAGGGATTTTTTTTAAATTGATTAAAAAGCATGCAATGTGAAATATTTTAGGAATAGTTAAAAAAAAATCGATTAAATTAAATGATTTTATTCCTTTGTGTTTTATATCTGAAATCTGATTCAATATAATACATTATGAATTGCCGATAAAATAAAAGCGATTAATAAACAAATTAAATATCAAAATTAGCTGAATCTTTTTTTGAATTTGATATATTTTTTTATTGATAAGATTTTTATTGAAATAAAAACATCATGCTTAATTGAATTTTATTGTTTAACAATTGTATATTAAAATTTATAGCAGTTTTGATATGGGAAGTGGTGGCGCAAAGTAAGCGCGCACAGATGCATCTATCGTGGAAGCAGAGCGGTTTAGTACGTTGGCAGCAGTGGTGTTGTACGAACGTCGACGGTTGGCAGCGGACTCCCGCGCTCCGTGCAGTGCGAGATGTTGTGGCGGCGGCGCTGCGTCACAAGCGCCGCCGCGGCTACCCGCGATATTTTGCAAGCAGCCTACACGCGTACAAAACTCAAATGTCGCTGTACGTACTTTTTCTATCATTCCATCACAGTCCGGAATTGCTCATCACCCCGACGCACATGCGTCGATTCGTATTTTTGCGCGAAACGCAAATTGAAACCACCATCTTCGGCGTGTTATTCGCGCAATTTGAGCGATGAAGCGATCTCAAATCGAATATTCCCGTTACGTAATAGCGTCCTTTTTGACATCTACCATACATATTGGCAAACGTTTAATTCAAATCTGCCACAGAGTGTATTCTTTTAATGACATTTTACATCATCCATTGTGGTCCGTCATCACAAGATCACAGGTGCCATTTCAAAATGTATGATCAAAATTGCGCTTATGTTTTGATCGCTGCGACTAAATTAAACAAAATATGCTCCAGGTATTTACATTATTTAGACAGCCGCGAAATATCGTGTAAAATGGTTGTGGACATATGTGAACCACAGGAGACCTTCACCTGTCATTTTACATTGAACGTGTTTAAATCAATAAGTCTTTGCATTGCCAATATTAATGTCAAATTACATTTATATTATAAACAAGTATCTAATTGGAATCCAACAAGAATAATGGCACATTAATTTTTAGCAATTTTTTATTATAAAACACTAATTGTTGAAGTCAAAATTTATTTTAGAGTGGTGTAAATTTATTTTGCATATAACCTTCAAAGTCCAATGCACTAATAATTAAAACCATTGCCTCGTGGTTTTATGTGTTTGCCTGATGAAATTTGATAACAACGTGCGTTTTGAGTAATTTTAACGCGTTAAAAATAATCTATGCATTTTATATATTTCGTACAAATTTAAATTCGTTTAAATAAAACCGTATAAATGAATGATCTGAGATTGAATTGCGACAACAAAAAATAAATTCCCACGTGTAACAATACGCGTATAATATGTTTATAAAAATGGGTCGAATTTATGTCCTTCACAAGATTTGTTTAATCCATTTGTTTGTGGCGAATTTTGCATTTTGATTTGATATTTAAATAGGGAATAATTTTATTATTAACGTAGGTCGTTTTAAAATTACAATTGAATCGAGTACGTTCGATTTATTGAGATTCATCGACCATCAAAGCCGACAATTTAAAAATAAATGGAAGCAACCGTTTTAAAGTTGAATTTACTAAAAATGTTACCTCAAAATTATCCGAATTTTTGATCGGAAGTCAAGACTTGTAACAAATCGATCTCTATCTCGTTTGTGGTACAAATATTGCAAAAAATATATACAGACAGTCGTTATATAATATTTTTCACGATAAAGGTCCTCCAAATAGAAATAGAAAAACCAATAAAAGCGTAGGAATTTATTTTAGGAGGCCGTGACCCGTCTAAAATTATCAAATCAAGGACGGAGTTCTTATAAGTTTTGTAACTATGTTTAATCTGCAGAGATATGATAAAATTACACATCGTATTACATGATATTTACACAGATAGTTTTTTATTCTCCATAGAAATTAGCTGCCATCAATCAATTAGCTTTATAAATCACAAATTATCCTTAACTTTGACGAAATAAAATGTATTATTAGATGCTATCATAATTTAACGTCGTTTTCTATGACTGAAAATAGTGTGAAACGGTGGCTTTCAACTCTTCTGTATAACCGAATGTTCCAGAAAACACGAAATAAACAGAAAACGGAATGCAATGAGACAACCCAGCCAAGATTATGCGTCAATTTCACAAGATGAATTCACGCTTTATGCCGTAGAGTAATGCTTTTGACGCAATGCTGGATTAAATCTGTCCAATGCACTTCTGCCAATACTCTCTTACCTTGTGCCAATACTTTCATCTAAATTATTCCTTTAGAATCCCATTACACATACAAAAATACTTATTGGAATGTACTGATGGGGGTTGAAATAGCCTTTTGTCTATGCTATGACCATTGTTTTTTTTTTATCCACGTGTGCATAGAAACTCCATTTCTCATCACCAGTCCCTAAATCACAATTAAACAGGTTTAATAGTTCTTGTAATTGCGATAATCAGCTTACGTTGGGTTGTGTTGGGGTCGGTCATGGCATTTCCTGATATCCAATCATCACCATATTGCAGCCACAAACAGTCCACTGCAGAACTAGGGCTTCTTCAATATCCATGCACAGAAAAGGGCTATATCCAATTTATTTGTATCATACATTCGCCTCCTCGTTCGCTTGATATTGAAGGTAGCATTGACCTCCAGGTTTCATTTAGACCTTGTTGATTTTATCGGAAAGGGCTCTCTGGGGTTCAAAGAGTCCAGTCCCCTCTTCTCGCGAGGATGCTGCCAGGCTAGACTAAAGTCTTACATGATGCCAAAGTGCATCTTGGATTCGCTCCTATACCAACTGAAGATGTGTCCCAGTCCACATGTAACTTACTCCCATGAATTCGAGACTGGGTGGTTTCCCATTTCAGATATATCTAATATATAGAAATTAATCTTTGTTTGTTCGTATGTAATGCGTTGCCATACCGTTCATCCGATTGCAATAAAACTTTTTCAACTTATTGTTTACACTTGCGGGAATAACACAGGCATAGTAAAAATATTGTTTGTGTGCGCAGTTTGTTATGCGAGACGTGGCATTGCAACGCATGCCGAGTAATCACTAGTTCTTTATAAATAAGTAGCTTTTTGTAGTTGCAATGGCCAAAAGTACTAAGTAGTATTTTATAACTGTGGAAGCTACAAGTGAACAAAATTTTATAGATAGATATTCAATATACCATTATAAGCACATATTCTTTGTAGCCTCTGTCGCTTTTCTTTTCATACGGTATTGAAAAAACGTACAGCTCTGCACATGTTCTTCCGATGGATACGTCTCTCCCATTGACGCTAGAGAATTGATTTTTTTTTGTCTCAGGACGACCTAAAGGCTTTGAACTCGCACGAAAAATTTCAAAACAAGTCTATTGTGCTCAACGGACCGAAGGAGACTATAATATATGCGATAAATCATTTTTATTATATACACATTTTGCTAAAATGCCATAAATTTATCATAATCGCAAAAACTTTTTTTATAGCCTAAATTAGATTCGGCAAATTCAATCTCAAGTGCTTCTATGTACATATATATTTATGACGAGATAAGGAGTATTGATTTTTAGCCGTATGAATATGTTAAAATAATATTAGGACCGATAAATTGGATCATTATGCTAACGAGCGATATTTTATTTTCAGCCAAAAAATTACCGCAGGATGTCAATCCGCAAGGAGTGTTTGCGTGCAACGAATTAGATCTGGAAGAAGTAAATGTATACGGATTCGATTATGATTATACGCTTGCCGATTATAAGGAGTCGTTAGATTACTTGTTATACAATCTGGGTAGAGATACTCTAGTGCAAAAGTATAAGGTATCATTTGAAACGTATATTTTTCTCTCGTATCATGTATAGGAAATATTCTTATAAATCGTTTTTATATTTCAGTATCCGCCGGATATCTTAAAGCTCAACTACAAACCCGGTTTCGCAGTGCGGGGCCTTCACTATGATATCGAAAAGGGTATTTTATTGAAATTGGATTCATTTTTACAAATACAATTCGGTTCGGTATACAGAGGCTCGACAGCATTGTCGAGCGAGGAGGTATTGGATCTCTACAAAAATAGAATTATTCCAATTGCATACGTTGAAGGTCATACCAAGAACGAACGGGTAATTGATATTCCGTAATTTATCAGCATGCTTCTAAGTACATTGGATTTATATTTATATGTTTATTTTAGGATGCACATTCTAAAATGGTACACCTCGCCGATCTGTTTTCTGTTCCTGAAGTTTGTTTATTATGTAACGTTGCCGAGCTATTCATACGCAATCATATAGATTATCATCCTGAAATACTATTCCGAGATGTTAAGGTAAGCAATTGTTATGTGAACTAGTTATTGATGTTTAATACGTTAACTGATCCCTCTATAAACTAAAATGTTTGCATGCTTGCTAGTAAATTTAGGTCAACACTTCCGAGTATGAATAAATTCACACATGGTGAGTGTTGACATTACGGTTTATTGATTTCGTACAACAAGACTCTTCAACTTTTATTGACATAGCAATTATTGCTACTTCAACAAGTTGTCATTCATCCACATGTTCTTTAATTAGCTTAATTGTCATACATTTAGATTTAATTGCTGTATGTTTAATTTGCTATTAACACTTTGAGACCCGCTGACGCCTTTTGGCGTAAAAATTCCCCAACCGTTATGAACCGCTGACGCCATTTGGCGTAAAAACGTAGGCCTACAACATCATAAAAAAAAATGTTACCGACACTAATATTTCACTATTCGTTGACAGATGTCTCTACAGATATAAAGGGTATATAAATTTGAGTTTTAAGGTTGAAGAAAGAAAATAAATTTCCTATAAGAATCATATTAGAAGTCGATCCTAAGACAATTTTAAATTGAAAAGTAGCTCCCAAGACAAAAAAGGTTGGACGATCCTGAAGTAAAGGATATATACATATCCAGTGGCGGTCCTTCCATAAAATTGCGAAGTATTATCACCCTCATGTAGTAAATAAATTTTAAATGAAATATAAATAACAAGTAGTATTTATAGAAAGAAAAAAAATGTATTTCGTTGGTTTGAGAACCACTGCTTGAAAGTTGTAAAATGAAGATCACATATCTATACCTTTGATTATGTAGAACATAACCTGAAAATTTTACGTATATACACTCATAGGTTAAAAAGATATGTAAATTATTATAAAGGTCTTGATTTCTTGCGAAATTTGCCTAAAACGAGCGGCCCCCACAGCATTTTCACACCAAAAAGCGCGGTTCTCAAAGTGTTAATATACAAGGATAATCCCAGGAATACCCAATATAACAAAACACTTTGGAATTTGTAAAAAATATCTTTATTTCTCAACAGTCTCGTTTCACCTCAATACACTTTTCCTAGTGATGTTTAATAGCTTTGATACGGATGTGTGAACTGATGCATTGTCTTGATGAAACAACACTTTATTTTTAGCTGAATGCAACTGTTTTTAATTGATTTCATCACTCAAATGTTGCAATAAATTCCCATAATACTCGACATTGATTGTTTTTCCTTTTTTTTAAATAGTCAACGAAATTATGAAAATGTATCTATGCGGGAATCCGTTCATGGATGCAGATCATGTTTTGTGGACATGTTCAGGCATAGTGTCTGATTGCAAGGTGCTCATTGGTCGTGTCAGCGGTCTGAGAAGTGGACCAGTTGGACACACACAAATTCTTTAAAATAAATTACATTTTTATATGCAAAGCCATACTTATAAAAAAATCTTAGTTTATAAAACCTAATTGACTTTAAAAATCCCTGAAAATCGTCATTTTTACATTCTTCTTTGTCATCGTTGTCCTCTTCATTTATAAGACTTCACCGCTATCGAAAGTGTTGCTTATGCTTTGTTTTATCAAGACATTGAGAGGTTGCAATTGTGAAACAAGTCCTCCCCGAATAACAGCGAGCTCTGTATGTCTTAATTTCTCTTCCACAGAAATTTTCAAATGATTACCAAACCGATCTAGCACAAGAAGAGAACTCTTCTTGAATAAAACACCTTTTCTTCGCTCCTACACTCTGTTAATCCAACAACAACACCAGGTGTTGTTAATACAACCCTGAAATGCTGTTATTGTTAATGCAACAACACCTGGCGATACTGCCAAACACTCAATTGAAACATTATCATGATGCTGTTTTAGTTCCAGTGTGAGCAAACGCGGCACCCATCTTGCGCAAAGCTTTTTGATGTCCAAATTTTTATTCATTATGCAATAAACATGCCATGTATTTGAAATGCCTATCATCTCACAAATCACTATGTTACTTTGTTACGAATAAGGTTTAAGAACAGAATTAGTATCTAGAAATCGAAGCTTGATTGTTCGTGTTGTCTTGAAAACAGACGTTTGTTTTGATAATTAAGATACTCGCATAATTTTTATCGTTGACTAATTTTATTATTCCCCCTTGACTGTTCTGGAGTGGCGTCATTAGCCGAGTATCACCACTCAGAATCTACTCTTTCAGAAGTAAACTGGCAGGCTTGCACGGTAACACTGTTCTTTAATTTTCGCAACACATCAATAGGCAAACATAGCTGAACAACAGAAAGTAGATGCCATGCAAGTTGATCATTAAGAAATATTCTGAATAAACGAAGGAATTTTGTGTGCTATCAATAGTTTGACACTTGAATGATACCCTAAAATTCATTGCCACAGAATCGGATACCTGAGTGTTAATGTGGGCGTTTAAAAAATGTTTACTGCTTATAAGGATACAAAAATGGACAATAAGAATAAGACGGTTGATTGTATATATATATTTTTATTATTATTGTTTCTAGAACTCCGTGAAAAGTTGTCATCCCATTATGCACAGTATAGTGGCCGAGAACGTCAGTGAATACATTCGACCCAATCCGGACATAAGAAAGTATTTTAACAAACTGCTAAACGCCAACAAGAAACTTTTCCTCGTCACCAACAGTCCGTATCACTTTGTGTAAGATTAAATTTGTTCAATTAACGCCGGGCAACAATACCGAATCATGTGTGTTCATGGACATTAAATGAATTACTTTCAGTAATGCCGGGATGGAACTGCTCGTGGGTAACGACTGGCGCGAATACTTTGACGTCGTTATTGTCTCCGCTCGTAAGCCGCGGTTTTTCACCGATAAATCTCGACCCATCAGAGTGTTCGATCATACGTCAGGAACGCACGTTTGGGATAAAGTAACCAAGCTGGAAAAGGGAGTGATATACTACGAGGTAATGACGGATCGTTCTCGATTCGATTTCGGATTTAAACAGCATTTTTACGTCGATGTTATTTTAATAGGGAACGGTCAGGCAATTACAAGAGCTGACTGGTTGGCACGGAGAACAAGTGTTGTATTTTGGAGACCATCCGTACAGTGATTTGGCAGATGTTACCCTTGAACACGGCTGGCGAACTGGTGCCATTATCAACGAGCTTGGTGTAAGATTTTCTTGTCAACTCTTATCTTAACTATGTTATATTTCCGCGATGGCATATTAAGATTACGCACAATAACTTTTATCGCGTATTTTGCATAATTTTAAACGCGTGATTTATTTTTAGCATGAAATAAATACGTTAAATAATCCGACGTTCAAAGAAAATGCTAACTGGCTGCAGATGTTGACTCAACTCATCGAAGATCATCAAGATTATACCGGCGATGAAGCGCGGGTTATATTACAAAAATGGATGAACGAACGAGACGTATTGCGGTTTGTACATTTTATGCGTGATAATTTATCAAATTGCTGTCTTTTTGTATTAATGATGTGGTTAATTTTCAGAAATGAAATCAAGACTGTGTTCAACTCTCAATTTGGCAGCGTTTTTCGAACATATCACAATCCAACATATTTTTCGAGGAGGTTATTCCGATTTGCAGACATCTACACATCGTGCATAACTAATTTAAATAGATACTCGTTGACGCACACTTTTTATCCGAGACGTGGAGTAATGCCACACGAATATTGCTCATATTTCATGTAAAAGATAAGACTGTTATTTTGTATGAGTACGTAATGCTAGTCATGGGATTTGTTTATTTTAAAAAATGCAGAGTATTCAGTCTAAATGCTTTATTTCGATAGAAACATGCCTTATCGATTGTAATGAACCGGTTCTTCAGATCATAAGTATTCGAATTAAATTTTTAATAGATCGCTATTGAGTACACTTATTGAGTTTGAAACATTTGCGAGCTTAATTTGATGATTAAAATGGATGATATTCGTTTAAAGTAGTTTTTTTATTTGCAAAATAAAATTGCTTACGCTCGGATGAATGTTGATATATTAATAAATTTTAAAATCTTCACTCAGTATTATAGGCGTTTAACCTTTAATAACGTAACATAGTAATTAAATTATCCATCCTAAGACTTAAAATCATAGTCGTATACTATATTGCGGATTAAGTAGTATTGTAGAGTGTTTATAAAATCGCGTTTTGTACGAATGCTGTTGTATCTTAGATGGCTTTTTTAACGCATTGTCATATGAGTTTTATCTGGTATCAATAGGCCAAATTTAATAAAATATATTTTGATAAATTCCTTTAGAATTATTGAAATAATGTATAAGTCAAAGATTTTTATATTTGTATTAAATAATTTGTGCGTTGTGAATGGATGATCGTTTAGCTATAAGCCAATTTTTTATTGGGTGTGTGAATAAGTTCTCGCCATTTGAATGAATCCAACTAAGGTTTTCAAGGTTTTAAAACCGTTGTTCACTTTTATTATTATTTTTAAAGCAATTAAAACAATCCCTGCACGTTCTTTCCGCCAGAGCATGATCACCATACGTTTAAACTTGAACGGAATGACGCACGTTGATTTTAAAGCTAGATTATAGTAAGATAAAACGGCTGGAACTTATTTGCACGCCCAATAATTCACGGAATAGCCTGATTTGTCGTTACTGGACAATTGTTTATATTTTATATGCGCGTACATCACAGCATTGGAGAAATCTCGTAGAAAGTATTCTATTGCTTGCGTCGTTTGTTTGAGACTGCAATGATATTACACGAATTTGAAATTAAACGCTTCTATCATTGATGCGAGTTTACGAGGCAACTTTTAAATGTAAGCGGATCTGAACTGAGATGTACATTATTTTTGTATTTCCATTTATTGAAAAAAAAATGCGCGCGCTCATATACTTTATTGAGTTTTTATTTATGGAGTCGTTCTTTGTGAATATTTTTATGAGATTAAATGAAATGTACCATTTTTTCCCGCTCGTCGTGGAATATAGTAGATAAATTGAAGATTTAAATTTAAAGAATTGAGTCATTTTTATTTATTTATATTTTGAAATTGTAGCCAAAATTTACAACTCTATTTTCTCATAGTGGAAATGGAAATAAATATTCCGCCAGTTTGAGTGTTCAATTCGTATAAGTTACCCTAGAATTTAAAGTGATTCAATCACACTTCTAATTGATCGGTGTGATATTTCGTTATGTTGTTGCAAGATGGAGAACATCATTTTAATTATTTCATTTTTAATCAATTTAATTATAGCGATGCATTGTTTACTATTGTTAATTTGTATTGCTTTCCAACTTTAGAGAAGATATATATGTAATGGATACTGAATGTAATTTTGATTTACAGTGCTTACAATAAATCATTTAGATGTTAATTATTTGTTATTTTTTTATTTTATACACGTATTTAGATTATTTGATGTAGGCTTATGCAATCTTCGTTATCGTGCATATCAATCATACTTTTATAACAAGTTGATGTTTGCATGTTTAGAAATATTGAGTACTGCTTTTTAATCGCATGTCGAAATATTGAAACTGGATATCAGTGGATCATATTAGGAAGATTTACAATGTAAAGCTAGCTTAAAACTGTGATAGATAAAACGTATTTGGAGAGGTTTCATCCACGCATATGTTCTTAAATGTGGCCGCAATGCATGTTTATAGCTTTAGATTATAACTGGAAATAAAATATCAGATGTACACAGACAAAAGGACGTTTTTATAAATGAAATTCATTTCTTTATAACAAATTTTAAAGAAGTCAAAAAGATCGTTTTTGATACCATCATTAAATGTATATTTTTTTCCATCTAAAACACTCTGTAAGAAACGAAATAAGTGGTAATCAGATGGTACCAAGTCCGGTGATTACGAGGGATAAGTGCATCAATTTTATCCCGAGTGATTTTAGTGGTGTGAGGCTGCGTGTTGATGTGTTAGAGGTATAACCGTGTGACGATTAATCAAAGCAGACCTCTTTCTTCAATTCATTTGTATTCTATCCAGTATTTTTCAGCTGTGATTCTCTGAATTTCAGCAATTCAAAATAAATTATAGCATAAATATTCCACTAAATAGGACCTTTTTTGTAGTATAACTTTATTTAAGGGTTGTTTTTGGTATCTTCTGTGCCGATAGCCATTGCTTTTTGTGTCGCTTATTGTCGTATAAAACCCATTTCTCGTCTGCACGAATTCTAAGATCAGCATTTTAATTTCTTTGAGGAAAGCTTAACACATGCATATATACGCCGCTTTATTCTCTTCGCTTAATACGTGTGTTATCCATACGCCTTATTTCCATACTTTGCCAGCGTTTGAACGCTGAATGCTGAACCATGAATATCCGTTCTTCTTTCTTTGCTATTTCTTGAGAACATCTTTGGATTGGCTTCAATTTTTGAAGGTATGCGATCCTCATTGATGACTGAGGAGATCCACGTTACTTATTATAAAAACGTCCTTTTGTCTGGGTACCTGAATATATCGGCAAAACTTGTTTGTTTGGAGTGCGTTTAATTAAATTGAACATCGGAAATTATACTATTTGATATCTTTTGCGTTTTTTTGCCTCAATTATTAAATACGTTATTTGAAATATGTTTTTATCTTAATGTAATCGCATTTTGATCCCAAATCACATGATTTATTAATGCTATTAGTGATACATTTTAAATGTGTAAGCTGTGATACTTAAATACTAGCGAAACATTAAGGATTTGATTGCGATATAAGTTGTTACATTTGATATAAATATTTTGTGTTTGTTAAAAATTATAAAAGCACATTTTTTATAACTGCAAATGTGTTACGTCATTGTTTCGCAGTTGAATACCTTTTTATGTCTATGGAGCCTATTTAAAAGCATACAAATACTTGAAATTTACAGCGTATTCGTTAGGGTGGTTCTTTTACGGGTCAAAAAAATGCCTAGAATTTTATATTATTTAATTATCATTTATATTTTGTATCAAGATATTTCTTTCTGTGTCCTTTTATTGACAAAAGCAAATATTGCCTTTGCACTTCATCGATTGTCGTCAATTCCTCCATCAAGGCAACGCCACGTTCAACAATATCATTCACTACTCGCTTAGAATGGACGATTTGTTCCTCAAATCAGAATCATTTTCCCAAGTTTCAATATCTTTATTCAAACACTGTGATAAGATAATCAGCATCTGGAAAAATCATAAAGAGTTGCTCAGTATTTTTTTTATGTTGACTTTGGCCATTGTTTGGTTTATACTTTCAAAGGATGCAAGGTCTTTTTTGATGTACACACTACCAGTGTTCCGATTTTGGATAATTTTGATAATAAAACTCTTGATACTAGCAAATCTGCAGGGTCTGATGCCGTTGCTCCACTGTTAATTGTCAAATGGACTAGATCATGTTATTCTGCTTCGGAGACTACAAAGTAGACATTCATGGTAACCTGCTAAGATGGTCTTGCCGGGACCTCTACTTCTTATATTCTTCATTAATGACATTGGCGATTGCTTCGGGAACTCAAAGTATTTCCTATTTGCTGATATGAAAATTCTTAAAACTATTGAACCGATTTTATCTCAACTTTTAAGATAATTTAAACATACTGAACACTGCCAAATTATCAGATTACTTTTTCTCATAAAAAAACTTTCTAAATTCTATCTACTTACCCAATAATCAATGATCAACTGATCCATGAGTGGACTCTTTTAAGGATACGGGTGTTATCCATGACAGTAAAATGCTCTTTGATATGCACATTGATCAGTACTTAATCTATAGGGATTGTATTGAAGCGATTTAAAAATGCTTTGCGATATTCTTCATTCAAATACAACTTAATAGAGGACAACTACGTACCTTGACGTTGTAGATTCCATATCCTTCCCTTATATTTTCAACATCACGTAGCTGATATAACCCTTCTCTCAAGACTACTAAAAGTCGTTATCCTAAACAATTTTTCATTGTCTGTCCCTAATTGCTCCAGACGTAAATAGCCCCTTTTACATACACCTGTCTTCTCCATTGATTATCGTCAAAATTCATATATCGTTAGAGTGTCCGGCTTGTACAATGGCTTAGATGTGGATGTTGACTTATTTAACGATATTTTGTTTACTATTAAGAATTCATTTGCATTATTATTCTTCAAACCAACATTCTTTTCTATATTTCATTTTCATATGTAGCAAGTCCCATTTTTTAGTTTTATTTCTTGTTAATTGAAGAAACTTAAATTACTCTTGTTTAAGTATCTAATTATTATCTTTGTACTAGCTTTAAGTTTCTCTTAAAAATGTAAAAATAAAATAATCAGACTTATCCTCTCAAGTTTCAACATGAGGTATCTGAAAAAATTGTAAAGAGTTGTTAGTCACAAAGGCTTCTATACTTTTTCTTTTTGGGCAATCCTCTATGTCTTCGATTCTTAGTGCATCTACCATATTTTTCCTATTTTGAACTGAAAGTTCATCGTCAAAAAATGCAAAAGACACCAATTCTTCCGACGGTACCATAAATGGCCCACGATTTTTTTCAAAATCCTTTTTCAGGAATCCAACCAATTAAATTATGGAAAGATTCAGTAACCATTTACAGAAATTTTGAGGTTGTGATCCCTAAAATCTACTCAAAAAATAAATTCAAAATTTACATAATCATTGTTTTAGGGTAGAAAATCATATGACCACCCAATTTTTTAAAAATTAAGAGACAAGGACCACCCTAGTATTTGTAAGAAATTTGTTTTGGTTGATGTTTATAAAAGATCATCTGAATGTGACAAATCAATATGATTCAATTGTGGCCATAAAAACTTCTTTTCGGATGTAGACATCTTTCCTGAATAACACGAGGATTTTCTTTGGCTCAGATATGACAATTTTTCTTATTGACGCATCCATCCGTTGTACTTCAGAGCTTCAACGCTAAACAAAATTTTGCTTGAAACTCTTTCGTTGTTCAATAATAATGTATATCCGTTCATAGTTGAAATTGTACTATCTTCTACCCGAATCAAAATGTTTTATATCATTTAAAAATACATCACGTACAAACATTATACAGCGCTAATGTCCATGCGTCGCATTTGGATGACCTTTATTACGGTATTGATATCAAATATTTGCAGTTTTTATCAATAAATTCTTTATTATATGTTTAAAAATATTAATCGTTGAATTACAACGCGCATGGATCTATGTTTTGTGATATTTATTTTAATTGTAAGATCGTTCATTGATTTTTCACCCGCATTTTTTATATGAATGCATCATTTAAATTTGTATCAAAATGGAATATCATTAATATATGCTATGAGCGTAGGAAATCACACTAATAAAAGTCTAAACGTGTCATCTGTGTATTGTAAATTTTTTGTTTGAAGGTTGAAAACGTTGCCAAATTAAAAGATATCAATGATGGAATATAAAGATATATATAAACAATACTTTAAAATAAATACAATCAGAATGTCCTTGCATTTGTAGTTAGATATTAAAACTGGTTAAAGTGATTTGTGCTGAAGATTTAGGCTTTCTGAGTCAGTTGATTGTTCGCTTCAGTAAGGAGGAAATAAAAGCGAAAGTTTTATTATTGTCTGAGTCAGAGTCAATATAGACGTCCAGTGTCCCTTATACGTATGCAATATTGCTTGAATATGAATGAGGTAGCTGCTGTTTCTTGTCACGACCCGCTGAGTCGTTTATGGCACAAATACACTCGGACTTTGCACAAGTGAAAGTTATTTTATCTGGCTTAAAATAGTGGCAAATACTATTGCGTCGTCCTGTAATTAATTCTCGGAAAAACCATCCGATGACTCTTGGACAGATTGCGCAAGCGAAATTTTAGCTGTTCGTCAAAAACAAAACGATATCTCGAATATAACAGGATGTTTGTAGGGCGTCGATGGAATAGTCATTAATATGAGATGTAGAGAAAACAATAACCGACGCGGATCTAACAATCTGACTTAGATATGTACCTTTTTGTCCAACAAGGATATGACCTAAACAGAAACTTTCACTCAAGGAGCGTCGAACCGCGTGGGATTGACCAAGGACAACTACTCACCTGGATTGACGTCAATGAACATTTCTCCGAGCCATTGTTTGCAAAACATCTCGATTTTGATGATATCATTCAAAATTTTAACGCGATGACGATGATATATTTTATACCATTTTTTTGACATCATAAATCAATCTAATTGCATTTATTTCACACGATCAGCTCAATATCATATCAAAATTACGTTTAAGATGATGATGACTACTATTGGCGATGGTAATCATTGTTGGCGCAAAACGCAGAATACCGACCCGATCGAGAGTTGCACGTGGTTTTTATTTTACTCGACCATTCTACTTCAAATGAACCAACACTGATTGACTCTGTCCGTTTTTATAATATATACTAAGTTGTCTAATCTCTATTTTCTTCGTTATCGTTATGTTCAGGTATGGCATCCGATCGCGAGCCGTTCATTCGTCATATCAGCGATCCGAAAAGCGGACCTATTGAGCATACATACCTTATGGCCACTGCGTCCTTTTTAAGGGCCCTTTGTGGCATTTTCTATGATCTGTATGATCCCGGAAGCAACACTTTATTATAGTATTTTTTTTACAACAGTACCCGCCATCTATACCTTAGGCCGGGTATTTTTGGCACTATCTTTGTATATTATTTTAAAACACACATAATAGTATTTAATAAATTACATTTATAATAGTATTAGTTAACTTAAAAAAATAAATTAGATTTCTGGGGGAGGGGGGCGTTAAGTTAGATTACGTTACGGCTCTGATTTTGGTTGTGATTATAAACTCAATATAGAATCCATCTTCGGATGATCCAGTTTTTTATCGGATGTATACAAGAATGTGGCTGAGAAGGTGATTATAACTTGATCTGATCCGTATTTTTTAAGGATCATTATTCATTCCTAATTTTTGACGGCATTCCCCTCGAATCAGATTCTGGATGATTGGTTAATTTAAGATTCCGCTTGAGTGCGAGGGTTTTTTCCGTGAGATCTTTTAGGGCTTCTAAGACCTGACCAACGTTCCAATATTGTCGTTGGTTCAAAAGAAAATGCCACATATCTCTGTTTTTCTGGTCTATATTATGACCTGGATGGATCATTACATTATGTTTGTCACTCGCCGCTTTAAATTATTGATATATGATATTGACCCGGCCTCGGGAGCCCTTGTAACTTTACTTTCTAAATGACCCTCGTATGTTGCATATGTACTGTTACCGGCGTGCTCATTGGGATGGCCGCGTTAGCGCACGGGTCCGTTCTTCTATCGGGTTGTGATGTTGCTGGATGAATGGATGGGAATAGACGGGCGTCGAATAGAAAGACTCTTTTCTAAATAACTAATAACTAACTAACTTGGCTGCAGGAGGGACGACCTCCCACAGCCAAGGTTAACCAACGACTCTCCCGACTCCCACCTCCTGCGCGTCACACCCTAACCGGCAACGGTGCACGTGCAAGAAGCGATCCGTCGGTATGCAGATGCAATGTCTCCGTAGGGCCGCAAGAGATGGCGCTGTTAAAATAACACATTTCACCTGAAAAGAGATGGAAGATGTCGCTGTTAACAGAGCTACTACGTGGGGATGGTAAATCCCCCATACTATACTAGTGATGAGTCGACAACATGTCACGAAGTGGATTAGATTGTTCAGAGAAGATCGTACTGATACTTTGAGACAAGGAGTGGGTGACCATCAGTGTTTTCTGACGAACTCTCTTTCTCGCAATGGTTAGAGTGAAGACTTTTGTAGCACTCAAGTGTATCTCAGAATCATTCCTATAAATGCTATTGCTTATTTCTCATATGATATAATGAATGAAAAGCGCTGTGTTGTGTAATATAATAAAATAGACTTGCGTGGTGTAGTGGTTGCTTTATGCTGCGTATTGATACATAGAAGCGGTGTAGCGCATGCGCATAGCGTCTATAACGTATGCAATGGAGACACACACACACACACAGTACAAAGGATTCTCCCCCTCTTTTCTATCAACTGTCGCTTAAAGTTTCACTTTTCGTGACGTTCAAATCAATTATACTCTACCGTTTTTATTATATGTATGTAAAACGTGACAATTTTTTCA
The DNA here is from genome assembly GCA_008973525.1 of Stenopsyche tienmushanensis. Classification (NCBI taxonomy): domain Eukaryota; kingdom Metazoa; phylum Arthropoda; class Insecta; order Trichoptera; family Stenopsychidae; genus Stenopsyche; species Stenopsyche tienmushanensis. Next base: position 700,506 of record WACJ01000168.1, on the reverse strand, counting down.
TCTGATTGTGGAAAAAATTGGGATATAGGAGAATTATTTCACCTAGAAAAGTATAATATGGAAGTAATCTACGTCCGTTAACGGATATGGCATTTTATGTAGAAGATCTATTTTATAATGTAATATTTTCTATCATTTTAATTGGAGCCTCTGTATTGTTTAGACTTTCTCATAAGTCTCAAAATTTGGACAGACCTTCGCGTTTGTCTGTCATTCGGCATTACGAACCATAAGCTAAAGGCTGTAATCTCGGCGAATTATAGATTTTCCGAGACGTTCAATAATTATTTAAAAACCCAAGCGGCCAAACGACAAAGTACAGAAACTGTGTTATTAGTTTATGATTCAGCGAAAATGCGTTGATCATAAAATAATGCGTCGTTTACCACATGTATGCAAGAGCAAAAATATTTTTGTTGGTCATTGGGCTAATTGCATCCGAATTGCTCATTTTCATCGTACGTTTTTAATTTTGACCAAATTTATCCTATGGCGTTAGAAAAGAACTGCTCGCCCGACAATGGAGAATTTCGTGTTTGGTCATTAATAAAATATTTGGCACTCTTGAGCCGAACGAAAGTGGGAGTGAATGAAAAAATGTCGACCTAGAAATCTTCACATCCTATTTTTACACAATACGCACGAAGAAACTCGACTTTTGCGTGGAAATTGTAATGGAACATCGCATTGTTGCGACGAATAGACGATCCGACAATGAAAGGTCAAAGTATAAGTCGCACTGGGTAATTGTGCCAACGATAGTGTTCATCTTGGTGCTACAGAAATGCATTGTAAAATCTGCAAGATGTCAATCTCAAAATGATGTTAGGTCATCCCGAAAGAAATCCATTTTTTTGTTCAATTTAATAATTTCATTTTTTAAACCCAAGCGAAAATATTAGGTTTTTTTCGGGAATACTTAATACGCATGAGTATGTTTATAAATGGTATTTTATTGTTGACCAACACAATCCAGGCGTAATAATAGTTCTTTAATGATTTTTCAGGGATCTGACACTAATGAATTTGAAGTGGCGTCATCTAGTTTCAAAGGTATTCCTGGTTTTGGTTTAATATTCAGCTCCCTATTGCTATATTTGATTTTTTAAAAGGTATCATAGCATTTTTAAATATTCAAGATTCTTCAATTTAAAAAAAATATGCTCTTGATGAGATTAAATATTCGCTGAGGATGCAAATTTGAGCCCTCCGGACGCAGCGTGTTAACATAATGACTCAATTTCTTTGCTCGTTATTAATCTGCTTGATGCTCGCTTAGTTGAAAATCATCATTAATAATAACGTCGTTCAAGTCGAGCATATCAATCAAATCTTATCAAACAAATATTTAATTATTTTTGATCAAATGTGCGTGCTTATGATTAAAATAAGATGGGCATGGAATTGAGATGCGCGCGCACTTTCTTTTACATAGAAAGACGAAAAATCGAATAACGATCTGTTCGCTTTAAATTCTTAATGGGATTGTAAGCGCCATCAAATGTTATCAGATGATAGTTCAAATCTATTCAATCGGTATAAAAAAAAGCTTATTTTTTTGATAGTGCAAAAATATTGATTAGAATACTTTCCAAGCAAACGAACTTTCTTCTCTAAGATTTCTTCAGTTGAAGTCAATTTTTTGTTCGGAAAAAATAAATGTCTTTAAACGCATATGATTAACCATATGGTTATAAAAAATCAAATAAAAATACAGTTACTTATAAGATAAAAAAATATATTAGTACGACTTTAGTAATATCATGTTTAGGTTACATTATGAAACGTCAGTTAATATATTTTCTGGTTTTCTGGATCCGGGACGAAACCTGCCTTTTTGGGCGCGCGTTTCAAATATGGTAGTTTCCCTGCCACACCCTGTGTGTTAAATGTGTATATCCTGAGTAACGTGGTGTGAGCGCAAGTTGGATAAGTCGTGGGATATGTTTTCCACCTGAAACTGGAACTCGAGACGTTTAACGGATGCACCATTGTGGCGCATATTAGTCTGGTGAAATAAGCGGATCCGCGCGCAATACGGCAGCTGAGCCTCGCTCACGGGAGAGAGGGAGACATGGGGACCCTCCACTGACCCGAGCTGTATGTGGATCCCGCTTTTTCGATGAGTATGCGCGCTCTCGAGTGTTCCAGAGAGAGTATGCCCGCACATTTCAATATCGTGCTTCTATTTCAAATAGTTTTATTATTTATTCAAATTATCATCTCAAACATTATATTTCCCTAATAATACACTAATGAATGAAAGATAGACGAATCCCAAGGGAGTTGAAATACGAAATGTTGTAAGTTTTCGCGTGTTCCAATTACTTTTGTTTGGTAATTTTTTCAAAATAAATTATTTAATTGGTCGCAAATTCGTGACAGACGTATTTGTGGATTGCAGTGTGACCATGCCATTATACATCACACGTTTGTATCATTAGCGAATTCGTCCACATGATTTTGAGTCCACTGCGATTCCTCTTATTGTTTAAGTGCAAATGAAAATAAAGTCATGATGTCCACATTGCTCGATTTGCAATTACCGAAAATTATTATTGGGAACATCGAAAATCATTAGTCCATAATGGAATCCCCCGTTTATTCCATACAGTAACCGTTCCATGCAAAAGTGACCTAACGGTAAATCCGATGATCTTTTATGCTTAATTTCGAAAGGAATTCCAATCGACGAATTCATTGTTTTCTATATGACACTCTTTTGGGGTTTTTGTGGCGATCGGAATATGGTCGCAATTGTGAAAAAGAAAAGTGGCGTGATGATGCGTTAATGTAGGTTCATTTTACAATAGTGCTTCGATATGAGTCATATCATATTGTTTTTACATTTCACTCTGGCACGCTTATTTCTCTATTTTGAGGCATGATGGCCGATATTAGCATATGAATTATTTATACTCTAACAGTAAACGAGCCATTACATACGTTTTTTTTCTTTTTAAAACGGTGTATTGCAGTGTTTCTCCATTATGTGTATTATTGAATTTGGTTTAACCCTTGTGCGTCGGCCACTTCATAAAATAGGATGCTTAAAATTCTATAATCAAGTTTCGGTACTGAGGGCTGGATTTTGATTTTTTGCTATAGAAGTTCAGATTTCTAATCCAGAATGTAGATAAAACAAGTGAAATAGTAGTGAAACATAAACTTCTAATAAACATTGATTTTATGCATTCCATTTGTCAGCTAAACGATTGCGCTGTGTTGTGTAATATATAATAAAATAGGCTTGCTACTAATGTATACACGTACATACAGTAGAGGCATCTGTATGCGTATGATGTATGCGACGGACACGGACTACAAACAATTCTCCCTCTCTTTCCGACCAATCGGAATTCGAATAATCTTTGCCTTCAATTATTCTGATTAAGCAAAACTTTGTTTCAGAATTATTGGCGAAAATTCGTGAAATATCCAAATTCCATGCATATTTTTCCTCCAATTCTATCCAAAGGACCTTTTATTATTGATCAGGGATTGCGATGGTTCTTCAATCGCTTTGCTGGGATCTGACACCACCGATACAATTTAAGTGGACTCATCTCGTTTCAAACATCCTGATTTAATTGACATGACCCAAGCTGATTGTTTCATTCTTATAGTCACTCAATGCTCTAAATTTATATATAATACATATATAAAAATCAATGTCTCGCGTCCGGATATTTGTTCGTTTGCTTTTTGTCGCGATTTTTGTCCGCTCGGTTGCGTTCGGTTGCGCTCGGCGGCGGCTGACTCGGTGGCAGGTCGGCTCGGCGGCAGGCCGTGCGTGCGGCTCGCCAGTCGCTATACGAAGTGAGGGAGAGCGCACGCATCCTAACCTCTCAGCCCCACAGCAATACATCGCGTAGCTTTCGAACTAAGCGCGTATTGCTAAGCAACCACATCCAACATATGCCTCTCCAAATCAATAAATAAACAAATCAATCATTCATCAGCGAGTACCCGCCAAGCAAAGCAATGCCCGACCTGTGATGCATCTTCACACATAAAAAATCAATCAATAGGTGTGGCTTTGCAACGCATGCCGGGTATTCGCTAGTCATTGATAAAATTTTCTTTTAATCGAGTGTTGTTTTCTTTCTCATGGCAATATTTATGTGGCTAGTTTTAAATCAACAATTCGTACCATCTGTATCGTACTAATATATTTTCAGGCGCTCAATATTGATGATAATGGGTCAGATTACCCTATGTCAAAACGCGAATGTCATAAATCACGCAAAGAAATAAAAAAATTAAAGGTTCACATTTCTTGTCAGATGAAAAATTTCTATATAGGGAGAGCTGATGTTGATAAAGAGGTTTATCATCATTGGGAAAATTTGTAACTAAACATCTTCCACTTTTAAGGCTTCTTCTCTAATCAGATAATTGAATGGATCATGTAGGTCATTTTGATGCAACAGTAGCATGAATTTAAGTAGACTTATTGACGTTGTAGCATGGGTAAATTATCATTTAGGCGCAATGTGTTAATTTAACAATTTAGCGGCGGGAATCGTAAGAGTCGTCGGATAGCCTTGGCTGCGGGAGGACGTCCTTCTCGCAGATCTCATTTCGTGATAGAGGACAAAATAGAGAGTCATTTGATGTGATGACTCTCAATATCAATAGTGTTAAGGTTCATTTATTGATATGCAAGCTTTATTCAAGACGGCCTTGCTGATTTTACTGGAAAGACTTTCTGGTACTTTACGCAATGGTGCTGCATCCTCGATGTTCCTTGTTTTCGGCGTATTCCATGACTTGTCAGTTCATCTGTTAGAAACTTCATAAGCTGAAAGGGATATGGAATACATTTGATGTTTAGAATGCAAGATCAATGTATGTTTTGGAGAATAATATTGCATTGGATGCTTGTATTGTTGAGAATCTTTGGAACGCCGCGGAAAGATCCGATGAGTGTCAAGGTTGGTAATTGAAGAAAGTCCGTAAAGCCATACATCAGCTCGAGAGCAACTATTGGTGAATTATTGTTAACAGAATTCGTTTTAGCAGCACAATTTGAGATCTGCAGCTGCACGCGGACTTGTGCAATTTCTTCGATTCATTCTGCAACCTCGTCTTCCACTTTCTTAGATCTAATCGGAGCTGCATTCGTTTTATTTTTCCTCGAGACAAAGCTCAATTTGCCCGAGCAACCCGTGGCATACATACGTGTGTGAACCATTTTATTGGCGCTGTCGCTTTTACCGGCTCCGTTGCGCATTTTTTGCACTCCATTCATGAGGTTTGGACAAAATTCGCAACCGCCTCGGCGACTCTAATTTCACTCGCACACGACCGTACGTATGCAAATACCCGGCTCAAAATTTTACAGCGAACGAACGAGGAGAAATGCGAGTGTTTAACTTAATTTGATATGATCTCGAATAACGAAAAGAAAAATTTAATTTATTTTTAATTCCATAGGAGAAACCAGAAAGTGATATCCGAGCATTTAATTTTAGAGCGTCGTCGAAAACATCGCCGATCCTCTTTTTTGTATGCATCAAATAAAAACTCAAATTTTAACTCTTTTCGGGCGTGTCTCACGTGTGCTGATGGGTTCTATATTGAGTGTAAAATCTTTAATACAAACTATTACACACGAAATAAAATATATGCAAAACACAACGCAAAACGTGCCACCATATCAAGTTAACAATATCTGATTTTATTTCAACGTCTATATATCGCTACGCCGCATTTTATGCGTTTTTCAATTCCTATTTTGAAACATTCTTCTGGCATTGAGTCGATATGCCAAAGATCGAAAAATATGATAATCCGTCATCTAGGTCTGGTGAACATGGAGGGTGTGAAATTTCTTCCTATTTGATTTCCTGATTTTTTTTTCAATTGTCCCCTTCGCCTTATGGGGTCGTGCATATCAGCGGCTATTGTTTCGCCAGGTTTCATAAATTAATTATAAATAATCCCTTGAATACCTCATCAAACGCACAAAATAATCTTGCGGGTCGTCTGTCGTATTTGGGGACTAATCGGAACTTTTTTTTTTATAGACTGCAAAGGGTTAACGCAACATCCGTGTTTTCATATCGATTGACCGAAATACTGAAGACCTGAAGGATGCTCTCGAGGCGACAATACCCGTTTTCTACTGCCCTCCAGCGTTGGTCTTTCAGTCGTCTTTGACGATGTCTTCAGGCGTGTCATTTTCACCTTGATGATGGACCAATTTATCCATCAATGGATAAATACGGCGTGTTTATCCCATCGATCGACTTTGTTGATAACATAAATACGCCTCATGACTCCTCTTTTGCAACATTGATCTCGTATAACTGACAATCATAACGTCTGCGACGATTTTATTTAGCGTGCTGATAATATATTTTGACACGTTGGGAAATTTTTATGTAACCCCATTAACGGAGAACTTTTAGAAATCATTAATTATATGTCATATTGTACATCCTGATATACATACATACATTTAAATACAAAAAATGCGCATGAAAGTCATCCCGAAATTAAGACAGAAACTTTGATGAAAATGTGTCATATCAAGATGATCTTCGGGTGGGTGTATCACTCTACGGTGCACAACCATAAAAGGAGACAACCTTACGCCCGTTAGTAATAAAATCACGGTTTGCTCATCAAACGATGACGGAATAACCCAGTTAACACATTGACGTACACAGCCGTCAAATCCCGTCCTGCGTCAGCAGATAATACTCGCTTTTTGTGCCAGATAAGTCAATGCATACCGTCTTCGTGGACACTTCAAATCTTACCTCAAATCGAAGATGTGGCATAAGGCTGATATGGCACACGGGGGAGTCCATATCTGCTGTTCGAATGGCTATTCGTCGCCGTAGCTAGGACTAGCCACACAGGAATATCTTCCACCGCTCTTTGATCCCTCGAAAAATACTATGTGCAGAGCTTTCAGGTGCCCACTTTTCATACACACACACCTCACTTTCACTCAGCGCCTTCCAAAATGAGGCGAGGTTTCCGCAGGAAGACCGGATTCAGACTACGTGCATCCGAAGGTGCGATGGAGAAGGAAGAGGTTACACTAAAACGCAAAGGAACGCACACAGAATAAGCTGCATACCCAACTTATGTTAGCTGGGCTACTCTAGCAGCATTTGGTGAGCAAACTGATGAGGCTGCTTTTGTCCACCTCTACTCTACATCATTGACCTAGGGATTCAGATATTACTAACAAGCGTAGGGTTGCTCCCCTCCCCCTTGGGGTTTCATGGGTAGGCACCGCATATTTAAAAACTCATCTGGATAGCATCGAAAAGGGTGGACTCTTGCAGTCCATCATTTGAAAATAGCACATTTTTAATATAAGTTTTTAGCAGAAATAAAATCGTATCCCGGAGATCCAGACAGGAATGGAGCCATATATGTTAAAAGTGGGCTTATAAAACACAAACATACAAGAGAATTTCATGTAAATGGATAATTTTTTACGGTTTGCTTCGGATTTGGTTCAATTTGGGCCTTCGATATTCGAACCACTTTTGGAAAAGCTCTTGTTTGTCCAATCAAACATGCTAATTTTTTCAATCAAGATCATCAAAACCATGAAAACATACGCATGATCTATAACACAGGTAACTATGCTAAATTTCTTAAATTCATGCTTTGAACGACGAATAAATAGTCCATTTTTTATATATTGTAGCTGCATTCAGAGATAAGAAGTGAATTTGCCAAAATATAAGTCTTAAAAAATGGCATAATTTTTATCAAATTGCATGATGTTCTGTATAAGAAGGAATGCCTGCTGGATAATTTATTTCAAGATATTAAAATCAGGTGATGCTAAATTAAGCCTTTGATGAGTATGCACGCACATGTTGCGTACGCACTCGAGTGATCCAGAGAGAGTATGCCCGCACATGTGACGTGGAGTGCTTCATAGCGTTTTGTTTTTAAGTTTAACGTACATGCATACGAAAACACAAATAATCAATTGTATCTTATAGAGTACAAAATAGAGAAAGTACAAATATTCATCAACCGATAACAAAATAAGAAACATTAAAATGTGAATGGAATTTATCCTTATCCGGTTGAAATGACGGTGTTGAAATTCTCCACTTTCTAGTTGAGAATCACTGGTTTTTTTTATTACAGTTTCTTCAGTCTAAGTAGAAATTAATAATTATTCTACATTAAAAAATAAAAATAAAAAACGAAGAAAAATTATCGGAAAAAATTATCTCAATCCAAGAACGTATGCGCTACTAAAATTACTAGTAGTTTTTTTTGTGTGACGTTGTAAAAATGCATTACTTGAACTATAGGTTCTATGTTTCGGACGACGATATATCGTCGTTGGCGACATTTGCGCATAGTGCCAACGACGATATATCGCTGCGTATGCGATGGCGCTTTAATATTTGCATCGCGAAAAAACTATCTTGTGGGTATGAACCTGATTTTTTATAATTAGGGTCTCGGACTTAGCCAACTCCATACCTTCTTAATTTCTCAGACTTGACTGTTATCCATGAAGGTCTTCGTTAGGCCCGTTTAAAAATGGCAAAGATGGTGCATTACGTGTGCACGAAAAGCGAAACCATAAGATGAGCGCATAAGAGGCACGATCGTCGAAGGCTAGCTGTTGCTGATGATGATGATGAAGTAGCGGAGATTGAACCAAAATAATTGGAAGTAATTAAGTGGTAATTAGAGGCATGCAAATGTGTGAAGGTGGGCGCTGCAGGCGTGTTTTATAGAGCGAACGGCGACGTTTTCACCTCAATACTGAGAGCTCCTTTCTAGTTGCTCTTGTAACGGATACATTTCACTGCCCGCCTATCTGGGCCTTGCTTCATTCTTCTCGACACCGACCCGAACCAAATTTTAAGTATCACTGGCTCGTTTTCTGTTTTCATTCGTGTCAGATTAACGCCGAAGGATGAATATGCAACTAGAGCTGGTGGACACCGGAACGGCCTTCCTCGAGACGATTGAGATCTTTTATCTTCGAGGCACCATGCAAACGCTGATGGCATACTCCGCTTTTTCTTGCAGATGGACTACAGCCTCTCGTTAATCAACTTGCAGACAGACGCTTATCGCCTTCTGCTGCACCAACGATAACATTAACGATAATTTGTAATAGGTGTATCGAAAAGTCTTTGCCGATTGTTTAACAATGATTAATTTATTTTTTATTTATTACTAACTACTATTTCCTACAGGTTTTCAAGTTATTTAATTCCTCTTTTGTACAAAAATGTACAAAAATGATTTTCGAATTCAATTGCGTTTCGAAAGCGTTTATCTTTTAGAGAATTTGATAAAGATCGAAAAAGATGATAATCCCTCGAAGCCGGATCTGGTGAATATGGAGAGAGTGGAAGTTCTTCCCATTTTAATATCGTCGGCCAGTTTGTGCGGCATCCTAGCCCCCATTTGATTCGTCTTCCTGATACGTTTTAAATGCTGTTTAGCTGTCGATCAAAGCCGTAACGAGGGTATGCAGCGTCTATGGCAAGTATCTAATTTGCTTCCCTCCCCCCCAACCCGGATATTCCCAAAAGCACCCGACCTAACGTATAGATGGCGGTTATTATTTTAAAAACACTTGCGCGCTACTATGATGTATTTGGTACACCATATGAAATTCTGAAAAATTCTGAGCCCCGTATCTATTACATTTCATTATTAGAGTTGACTTTTAGTAAATACATCATAGTGAAGGAAATGTTAGACGAGACCGTACGAACTGCCAAATAAGATAACCATCCCGGAAATGATGAAAAAAATCCACAAAATGACATTGGATGGGCATCGACTGTAAGTGCGCGAGCTAGCAGACATGTTAGGTCTTTCAAAAAATGCTGTACATAGCATATTGATTGAAAATTTGGACTTGAAAAAGCTATGGGCAAGATAGGTGCCGCGTTTGCTCACAACTACGTACGCATCTATATGTACACATTTATCCCCGAAAATGTCGCAAAAACTCTAAAAGAGAGCCACAAGATCTGTGTCCAACCGGTCCGCTTATCGGACCGCTGACATGACGAATGAACTCTCATTACAAAAACAAGTTGTCCGAAGATGACCGATCTGGTGGGTTGTTTAATTTTTACAATCGGTCGAAAGTATTGTTGTGCTTATTTTATTGCGGGCTGGATTGACTTAATGTTTAAACGGTTTCAAAGAAAAGAGAGATTAAACAACTTAGTATATATCATAAACACGGACAGAGTTAATCAGATTAGTTAGAATGGTCAAATAAAATAAGAACCATGTGCAAATCTCGACCGGAATGGTATTCTGTGTTTTGCGCCTCAAGCCCAGTTGCACCCATGGCAGACACCTGCTTTGCCACCCCCTCGTTACGGCCCTGCTGTCGACCACGATGAATGCATCGTCTGCGATATTCAATCGATGATCTGTTTCCACTATGACTCTCAAATATGTCGGCATCTCAATTTAAAGGTTTTCCAGTTCTAGAGGCGCCTTTCAAACATCGATTACCCAATTTAAATTTTTAACACCAAAATCGACATGTCATAATGGTAAATTTATGGCTTTTATGTGCCTTGGTGGTATTCAAACTCTGGTCGAAAAACAGCACCATGTAATGCCGAAGAATAATGGTATGGGAGCGCCCCGTGCTACAAGTGACTCCCCGCTGCGGTCTCTGCAGCCGAATAACGCGACAGTCGGAAATTGTCGTAGCGACGAAAGCAACGCAGGGGACAATAATTAATTAAAACTGAATATCATGGGACATTAACTGTGTTTACATTAATATTTGCACCCCGGTAAACGATATTGACTTGATGCTTATTAGCTGAAAGTTTCAACATGGAGTACATAACACTAGGAAACAAATTTAAATCTGGGAGTCCCAGTCTGAGTACATGACAAATTTATACGAAGAGATAAGTTTAACAAAATACATAAAAATGACTTATAGTTACAAGTATGAATTTGAGTTGATAACAATATTATTTTAAGGATTATATAATATATATATATATGAATATAATGATGAACGTCACATTTTATGTCGATACAAAATCAATCAAACCCTTTTTTGCATGACTAGATCTACCGAACCAAAAAACCGATACTTTCAAATCGGTTCAGATCTAGTTTTCGTTCCGGCAAAAATAACGGTTTTACCTATTATTTTTGCGATTATATTACATGTTAATTTGTGCTGAGAATGTAATTGTATTTTGTTTTTCGTTATTAAATGCAGTGGTTTTCAAACTTTTTGATCGATGAATGTTAACGCTCTATGAACAAGGCTTTTCTGGATTAATTATGTCACAATGTTACATCCAGATTTAATTCCCGCATCCTTTCTAGGCATTCCATTTAAATGCTAAATATGTATGTGCATTTCATCATACACTTTTTTAAACGAACAATGCTACTTTCACTTTGATATCTGCAAATGGTTTGATATTATGACCCCCTTGAATGACATTAAATCGGTTTGATGTAACTGCACATCATATCATATCCGATTCTGCATAGATAATCAATATTGGTGTTTTTTTGGGTGTCTCCTTTGATAGTAGCAATGACCCTCATTTTGCCAAATTTGACTATCCAAATATCCACTTTGGGTCCGATGATTTAAAAATATGATTTCAATTCAGATGCCCATATACTTTGACGGTCAATTAAAATTTAATAAATACAATTTAATATCGTTCGCTATAGCGTTCATTGTTATCTTATGAATGGGTAGAGATCGTTAAATCGAGGATGGAACTATGCCACCGTTCCAACGTGCATGACAGACGTACGCATACATTTGGCCGATTGAATATAGTTGGACTAGAAATTAACTGAAAATTGATTTTAAAATTTCAGTCATTCAGCAAGAGGTGGGTCAATAATGATGCGTAATTTATGTTAATCGACTTTTAAAAATAGAGTTATTATATGCTTAACTCTTTCAGTGTCAACCGAAAAACTGTATTCAAGCGAGAAATGCCGAGATAGTTTGGCATAACTTGATAAGGTTTGAAAAAAATCACTGAAAAATGTAGATATTTAAAAAATTCGCAAAGGAATATATTACGAAATAAAATAAGAATAATTTAATTCCAATTAAATTCAAATACTTATTGAAAATCACACTGTAACGTTTTGAGTGCTTTGTTCAACTTCTCAAGTGTCCATTTCGTTGTCTTCGCCGCTGCAACGATCACCTTATTCGGTTATGGAGATTGTAACGGGGGGTCATTAGGCAACGGAGCACTTCCCCGATGGAAAGGGAAGATACTTAAAATATTGAGGCAAATATATGGACAGCTTCAAAATGACCAAATTGTCAATGGCGGAATATTTTAGATGGGCCGCAAAAAAAATGCACATGTTCATAGATAGTATTTCAGGCGCGGTTTCCTATTACGATTTTTCTATTACGCGGCATCAGGGCTGAAAGAAAAAGACCTAGTTTTTAGTTCTAGAGTATTATTATATTTATAACCAATTGCGTATGCAACGATATATCGTCGTTGGCGTTTTTTGCAAGTTTTGCCAACGACAATATATCGTTGTCGGGCGCTAAGAGGGTTAAGATAGGATAAATATGATTTACTTTTTTTCAGATCTAGGAAATAGATGTAAACCTGAATTATTGGAATATCCAGGATCTAACTCAAAATATTACACCAGTACGTTCTTCTATCGGGCTGTAATATTGTTGGACAAATGGATGGGAATAGACGGGCGTCAAATAGAAAGACTCTCTTCTCTAGATAACTATTTGTTCCACACGAGATGGAGAGAGAAAAATATTGGCTGCAGGAGGGACGACTTCCCGTAGCCAAGGTTAACCGACGACTCTCCCGACTCCCGCCTCCTGCGCGTCACTCCCCAACCGGCAACAGTGCACGCGCAAGAAGCGATCCGTCGGTAAGCAGGTGCAATGTCTCCGTAGGGCCACAAGAGATGGCGCTGTTAAAAATAACACATTGCGCCTGAAGAGAGATAGAAGATGTCGCTGTTAATCTGGTGAATTAAATCTGCTCAGATTAACAGCACTACTACGTGGGGACTAGCATATGCATGTATACCACATGCTGTCCTGCGGGATTGTATACGGGTTTTGATCATTTCTTGTCTTGGTTGTTACAACACTGAACAATTATTTTTTAATTTTTTTGTTAATATTATATACACGCCATTAAAATTTTTGTATCTACGGAATAGAAAGCTCCTTTAATTTGATTGTTTTTCCTTTGAATCCAAATAAACATTAAGTGGTTTTCACATTTTTAATAAACGTGTGCCAGAAATGAGAATGTCTCTCGTGGTGTTTAAAAAAAGTGATTGACAACCCTGATACCAGGACAGTGACACATGTTCGCCACCATCGAAATAGAAAGTGATTCAGAAAATTGAAGACCCCAATTTTAAAATGTGTGGCAAAAATTAAACCTCATTTCCGACGCTTTGGGTACGGCAACAATCAAGCCACAGCATAACTATCGCATTTTCGATCTCTTCTACAACACGCTTCATGCTCTTTTGGCAAATCTTCCGAATCCGTGATATGTTCCCATTTGAGATCAGATCTCGTTAAGGGTTGGTCCGGGATCGCAGCTGCTTATTTGGCCGATTGATTGATTAATGTTCTATTTTGGCAAACGTTTTCGGTCGACACAAATGAATCATACCTCTAAATATTCAAATGGATGATAAAAATTTCACATTTTGAAACATTATGGTCGTCATTTAAAAAATTGAATAACAATGCGGACATGGAATGACGCTGATCATTTCATCATCTCGGAGATCATTGTGAGAGTCAAGTTCCGTGATCACTCGGAGTGCTCTTTCTTCATAATATAAATATCTCGCGGTATAGTTCGTTCGATTGAAATTGCAATATCATATAGATTGTCAATCATTATTGCAATCGGAAGATCTCATGGGTATAGCAAATAAAAGCACGGCGTTGAAGACATCGAAATATTTGCACGGAGTGGTGTCTTTTAGAACATTTTGGAGCAATGAGTGACAAAAAGAAATCAAAGACCCACTAAGATCATGGATTTAATACTAAAATTACATCCATTTTTATTTAATGTGGATCTTTTTTGAGTGTGAAAGAAAACCCTTTCTAGTAAAATCGATAAGGTTGGCTCGAGTTGTTTTTCATTGTCCTCAGAGAAAAAATGTTCAGATTTTACAAATCTCTCACATTATTTATCGAGATGGTTGTAAAACTGCCCTTAGATACGCTCACCCAGGTTACCCGCTAGGTGAGCGTTCCAAATAAAAATGTATGATACAGACTAGATAGATGAATGGATATTAAAGTGGTCCTACCTTTGTAATAGACTGTTTGTAGCTGTACTATAATAATGATGACATATGTCATCATAAATTCAAAAATTATTATATTCATACACAACATCAATTATCTATGAAGAATCAAATATGAATTATTTTCGATTATAGTCAACCAGTTTTCAGACAAACCGACAACAAATACCGTTTTGATTTTACATGGTCAATGAATTGCGGCATGTACTCGTATAGCGCGGTTTATTTAATAAAGTTTTAGAAAAAGACATCAACCAAACATATTTTATATAAGACCAGCTAGGACCCGACATACAATGCCACACGCGCTTGGTAATTATTTGAAAAGAAACGCAGTACTATAGTTACGTGGTTTATTGCTTCAGGCCACGTGTAGCGCGGGCTGAAGGGCTAGGATCTCGCCTGTCCATAAATTTGGCATGATCGTCTATCAGTGCAAAATGTATTTAATAGTCATAAAAAATATGGGAAAAAATGGAATGTTGGAAACTGGAATTAATGGAAACATTATTAAATAAAAAATATTATAAGATTGTAAATATCTAAAACATATCGATCAATTATCATCTGAAAAACAACAATGATTCCACAATTTTGCTAAATAAAGGATGTTTTGAAAACTTTATTAAGCGATTCTTACTTTATAATATAAAATTGCTTCGGCCATTATAGATGAAGCCATAATGCATTAAGCTATAGAATTGGCTAGTAAATTAAAAACATTTTTCGTCCTTGAAATGATCCTTTGACCGGATCTTTCAAACCGGAGAACATACACGCTATGCTCTAATGTAAATCCACTTTTCTGTTTAACTCCGCCGCAGCGCTTGATAATGAAACAATATTCGTTAATTTATTCGGAATATTTCTTAATGTTCAATTTGCATGATATATGCTTTCTGTTGTTTAGCTATTTTTGCCTATTAATGTGTTGCGAAAATAAAAGGACACGGTTACCGTACAAGTCTGTCGGCTTACTTCTGAATGAGTAGATTTTGCAAAGGAGTGGTGATACTCGGCTAATAATGCCACTCCAAAACAGTCAAGAGGGAATAACAAAATTGGTCAACGATAAGAATTATTTATACGATAAAAGTATCTTAATTATTAAAACAAACTCCTGTTCGCAAGATAACGCGACTTCAAGACACTCATTCTGTTCTTAACCTTTTGAGGAGTGAGCAAATTTAAAATCGATGAAGTCGTTGATGCCATCATAATCGCTTTATACTGATTATTGTCTGTCAGTTCCTATTAGCGCAAGAAAATCTTCAATTCGAGGCAGAGTCAATTGGAAATAAATACTGTTGATAGCATACAAGACCACATCATTTTTTTTAAATCGATTGAATTGCTCCTGCTTTAGAAGGAAATGATAATTGGACAAAAACTCGCCACGAACAAGAAGCAATTAAACAAATAAACACTGTTGATAGCACAAATTATTCGGTAATTTCTTTGCGTAAACAAATAACACACTTGAAATCGAAATCATTATTAGTCGATAAATTTGGGCTAATGATCTATATAATCATGCGATGTATGCGGGGAAGCTCTTCATCTCTGTCTCCTGAACTACGCTACGTCTCTCTCTGTCTCTGTCTATCTCCGAGCTCAATGTACAAGATTTGAATAAGTAAAGGGGGATCGCAGCGTCTCCGATAGTACTTCTTTTAAGGCTAATAGCTTATCCGACGATAGCGATTTCAGTTGATTACGATGGGTAAATAATGGATTTTAAATAAAATCGTATTTGTGTATTTTTTGTATTGAATATTGAAAAAAATGAAATAAAGATACTATTTTAGCTACTCTACTTGCAAGTCATATAATATAGATTCACAATATACTATGTTTACGTAGAACTATATAGTCGTGCAATACGAGGTCCGAGTGTACCGTTTATTGAGTGTTTTGCCAATGCCATTCGAACGCAGTATAGAAGGACGTCCGCGTGAGGCGCGTTGGTGGCGTTGCATAGTCAAGTTAGTCACTTTCTTTCGAGGACATTCTACATCCGGTTGGATTCCGCATTGCAATCGGCAGCCTATACACGATCCCTATTTTGTTCACACTTTGAAAAAGACTCAATTAACATTCGTGTCGAGTGAAATTATCCAATGGAATAGCGTCTGAAGCGTTCGTATTCTAATCACGTCCGAACTTATGAATGACGGCATACACGTCACTCTCTTGTCAACAACCATCTATTTGATGGGAAACGAGTTGAAGATCGTCGATGGAGACAAAGAATATTGAGCCTATGCCATGAAAATATGCCACAAAAGATGGCATTGACCCAATTTCGACGACGATTTCATTTTCGTTCGTGTTATTTATTTATTTTCCTGCTTAAAAACCAGCTTCGTTTTGGACGTCGACACGTCGCACAGTGTCAATATTTGAGAACGAAGATGTAAAAGATGGATTTCAAATGCCTTTGTCTGGATAAATACGTTCGTTAGGCGATGGACTTTGTTCAACTATGTAAATATTGAGGGTTTAAACCGATGACTATTTGAATAAAATGACACAATATCCATCAATATATCAATGGATGGATGTTTTAAAATTAATTAACATGCTAAAAATGTTCATTCGATAGTTTTCAGTAGTTCGACAGCTGTCCGACAGATACGACGATTTATCGACGATTGGTCGAGATTTTGGATCATTTTTCATGGGAAACGATCTTCACGGGCATGATTTAAATCTGAAAGTATCAAAATATCTTTAATACATCGCAGGCATGTGAAATATATTTAGAAAGTTTAAATAAATCGATCTCATAGCTTGTTAAGATCTTTGCTCAAACTTTAAATTCAATTAAAAGCATCTGATGATAAATTTCCAATTTTAGTCTTCATGTCAAGTAATGCAATGCCTCTGAAAAATGGCGTGTTATATGAAATATACGAAACGACTGAAACAATGGTGATGATGAAAAACGTTACATAATAATATTACATAAGTCATTTCTATTAATCGCCATTATATAAGAATGCTTTCTTATTGATCAAATTATTTTCAGAGCCTTTCTTTAAATTCAGCAAGTTTAAATGGAGTGTTACGGACACAACGCGTCTGAAAGAACGATGCCTATGCGAACGACCTAACAAAAGAACGAACCCAATCATCTCGACAAAGTGGGACTGGGAAGCGGCTTCGCCTCACGTTACATTGGTGTCAGAAGTGGGATTAGGCAATAATAGATGAATTCCACGAGTGTTTTTTCTTTTGCATGGTTTATTAAAAAGCCCATTACTAAATGCAGTGATTAAACATATCTAACATAACGCCCCCCCCCCTCCGGAAATCCAATTTATTTTTCAAAGTCATTATTATTAGAATTATTATAAATGCAATATATTAAATACTATTATAATCTATGTTTCAAAACAATATACAAATATAGTCCCAAAGACCTGACGTATAGACGGCGGTTACTGTTATAATGATTGAAAGTGTCTAGATGCTACGCTGTTTCCGTGATCGTACAGATCATAGAAAATATCGCAAAAAGCCCCAAAAGAGGACGAAGTGGTCATAAGGTTTGTATGTTCAATTGGTCCGCTTTTCGGACCGCTGATATGACGAATGAGCGCCTCGCGATCGGATGCCATACCTGAACATGTCCACAGAACGTTATTATAAAAACGGACAGAGTCAATCACGGACAGTTGCGCCCGTGGCGGGCGCCTGATTTGCCACACCCTTGTTACGGCCCTGGGTTCTGATAATACTGTAATCTTTACTCTTTGTTCATACTCTTCGTTTTCCTGTTAAATCAATACTTCAATTAATATTGATATAAATTCCAGCATGCAAACTTAAGTAATTATTATGTATTTTGTTATCTCTTATCTCAGTAGATTTGCTATGTATCCAGACCGGGACTCTCAGATTTCAATTTGTTTCCTAATGTTACGGACTCAAAATTGGGACTACCAAACTTTTAACGAACGAGCATCAAGTCAATATCCTTTCTTTTACATTATAATATATAATATTATCAAAACATGAATGACCTGCAGCTTCTTGTAACCAAGTTTTTCCGACACAATATCACTGAAGATACTCCGAATTATATCAGTAAATTCAAATTAAGTGTCACAAAGAGGTCATTGCGCACTTGTTCTTCAATTTTTTTGCATAAATTCATCAAAGATCACTGCGTAACATGTTGTAGACTCATCACATCACTGCCATAAATTTGCCCGAGCTTCTGATGGATATTCGTGGAGGTATTGTCCTGCAAAGTTATAAAATGGATGATGGCGCGGATTTCGCATGAATGGGAGGTAGTGGGAGTGTGCGACGATCTCTCCATCGGAAGTATTTACTGTGACTGAACAAAATGGCCGACAAATACGTAAATATCAAACAAATTGATCGTTGGTGACTCTTGCATATGAATTAGGTGAGAAAATTCAAGCAATTTTTGGTGCGATTTCTGAATACCATTGTATACTTATGCAGATGTCATATTTGCACTATTATAATGGCATTAGACCATGGTCGTGGATTTTATCATCGTTTTGGACGGAACTGTCGTAAGGACTCGGCGTAAAGCAACAAAAGACTCATTGTATGCTTCGTTATTGTTTCGATTGCGAGACGTTTCGTCGGCTCGGGGCAATATTTTTTTACACCGTCAGGTGAAATCTTTCGAACAAATTGAATCAAATTTGTGGCATTCTAAGCTAATGCGCACAAAAAAGAGATTGCAAAAAAAAAATAGGTTCGAATTGCAATTCAGACACCACAAACAAATTGGGAACAGACGTACGAATACGCTCATTTGCGAATGCGGTTCTTCTAATTATATCACTTGGTTAATAGAATGTAATCGCGGCGAATTTATCCGTTTAATATGTAAATGCGCGGAGTTTTAATTATATTTCGATTAAAAAATTGACGCAATTATGAAAGTTTAAAAGCGAACATCCTCCTTCGGCACGTTGACCCGCACCAAATATGAGCCATTGCCGATGCATTTTACCAATGGCATTTTCTCGGGCGATTCTCCATTCGAGCACGACGCACGATGTTCGCGCACGAGACTTTCTTCGTGCGATCGGCCGTTCGAGTGTTAAACGGAAGCCGAGATATGGTTGAATTTGTTCGGTTCTTGAAACTGTTGCGTCGCCGTCGTCTTCGATCGTCGGCGTCCACCATATGGCGATTATGATGTCTCTACACGAAATGTATACCCAAAGTAAAAAAACAGAATTTAACAGTGAATATATCGGTGGTTTTCGATACTATTTCGGATGATTGTTGAAAAACGTGTTTGTTCTGATCTATGAAAATCGTTATTATTCAGACAAATGTATGGCAATAAGGCAACCGCAGAACAGATTGGATTCATTTATAGGCGAAACAAATCACGCGGTATATATTTTATAGATGGAAATATATATTGGCAATAACTTTTGCAATATTTATGAAAGAAACGCTAATGTTGGCAGCATTCAATTTGATGGCTGCCCATCGCCTAATCTAATTTTCTTTTGGCGTAAATTTTAATGGGTCGGTGCGAAAGTTATTGCCGTTTTAACGGCGATTATTTAGAAACGGAGTTTTCATTCGAAGCTTCATTTCAACTTTGGTCGCGTAAAAGCTCCAAAAAATATGATAGCACGAAGGTCATCCAGAAAATAAGGTTACAGCGTTTATATAAGATCGAAAAACGCTTATATTTATTACCAGTGACATAGATTTCTACGGTCAGCTCTTTTTGGATTTTGGATAGTGATACAACCACATCTTCCATTACGATAGAGTCCAGCTTCTTTCGGAAAGAACGGGAAATGGTGGGTGCGCGACGACCTCTCCATAAGAAGAATTTACTGTGGCTGAATAAAATGGCCGATACACACACAGTACCAAACAAACTGATTGCTATGATCTCCCTTACACGCCAGGTGCGCTAACTTCAAAACAAAAAAACTTACTTTCTAAATGACCCTTATATATGTTATATACAGTCGAAACTGCAAACAGAAAGTTATTTAAAAACCTTTTTGGAAACACACCCATTAACTCCCAAAAGTTTCATTGTAATCGGATGCATGGTATAGGAATATATAGCCCACAAACAAACATACAATATTATATATCAAAAGCTGGCTGCGTAAATTGAAGATCATCTAACACATGTGAATTTAACAGTTGTGTTTTGGCGTGTTCCCGGACAATCATTATGACAGTCTGGCGACTGAGTGCCGTTGGTTTTGGGAGGGTTGCCAGACTATTGCTTGTTAAGATAGTACCAGACTGATTCAAACTCGCTGAAGCCAACAAGAAAATGATGTCAATTTTAAAAAGTTGAAATAAATTATTTATAATCTTAAATATATAAAAATGAATTGGGTTTTGTTCGTTCGAAATGCGCTGCCTTATCGTTCATCAAATTGCGATAAAATTTCGTCCACTTATTGCTAAAAACTCTGCGAGTAATATAGGCATAGTCTAATATATAAAAAATATTGTTTGTTTGTCCGTATTTAATGCGCTGCCGTACCGTTCATTCGATTGCGTTAAAACTATACCAACTTATTGTTGGCACTTTCTCAAATAATATAGATGTAATACAATTAACTTACAGTAGATCTCATATATAAAAATCAATGTTTGTATGTTTATTCATATTTATAATAAAACAAACAAAATAAAATAAATTTCATTATTTCTATCATTCCTAATTAAACAAGATATCTCTTTTAAATTTCAAACGATATTTTTAGAATACTTCTGTGTCAGCATCGCGCCGGGTACCAGCTAGTATCTTATAATAAATCGTTTATGCTTATAAAAATACCAGAATAGATGTTGCTAACGCGTTGCCTTAACATCATTTATAAATGTTTTTTTTTGTATTTTACTCATTTAGAGAAAATTAAGAAAAAAATACTTCAAATATAGTATGATTAATTATGTTGAATTTTCACTAGATTTAAACCCCCTCCCCTAAAAAATAAAAAATCATTATACTTTATAACAATCCTGAACAAGTAATATCTTCAAGTCAAAACACTTTTTGAAGCTCCCTATTGAATTTTTGTTCCTTTTTGAATTTTTAACAAAGCATTCATCCTTTTTTAAAATGATTTTTCTCTCAAACTTTATTAAATACGCTTATGTACAGTTTTCTTCGGCCGGTCCTAAAAGGATTAATGGTGTAATATTATAAGTCGTTCTTCATTGAATTTTTAGTCCTAAAACTAATATAGCCCAATAAATTGAGTAGTATGTATTAATATATCAAAATGAATGGATCAAATCTAGACAAGATTTAGACTATCGGCAATCGATCTCCTTGCAGAATCGAATTGCATTTTTTAACAATTCGATTCATAGACTCGCTAAACATTGTCTAGGGCCTTAACGGATTACATCTGCTGGAAGTTGTTTACATTTGCATCATTTGGGCCGAGAATGTGGCCCTCGCTGTAGGTTTTTTGCGGCGTCCGGCATAATGAGTTACATTCTGTGAGATATTGCCTACGATTACGTGTCTTTGTCCAAAAGTTGTCCGTTGTTCACATCCTATTCGGCCGAAAAAAGAAAGTTTCTTACGGTCGAGTTACGCAGGAAGCCATGCGAAGGTGGCATGAGTAACTCGAGGACGGAAGCTGACCAAAGTTGAAAAGTACGGGCGCCGAAGAAGACAGGTGAGAAGACAGGAGGACAGACGAAACTACTCAATGAATCATTCGTCTTGCTCGCACGATGCTTTCTCGCTCTTTACGACGATAGTAGTCAGGAGTGGCAAACCAATGCATCAACAACGAGAAAATTTTTAATCATTTGGCAGCTACGGTGTTTTTTGATGAATGGAAAATTGTTTGCTATCTGATACTATGACATACAGAAGCTATTCATATTAGAGTATTTTAAAGTTGCCGTTCGCATTCCTCGTTAGTTTCAGAATCGGCGATATATCGTTACTCAGCATCTATAGGGCTAAGCACATATTTAATCTAAATGAATAAATAAATCAGGGTCTGCCATTATTCAACGAGCATTCTGAACGGTGAATGATCATGAAGAAAAAAGGACATGCTTGGGTCAAGTTTTTTTGGATCAATCAAAATACAATTCCATCAAATGATTAACAAAATACTATGGTGTATACACGACGAATCATATAATATATTCGGATCAAAACATGCGCAAGAAAAATGTTTTTTAATCAAAATAACAGCTAAAAATTGTATACATAATGTTAAAATTCTTTAGTGAACCAAATAACTGTATTCGCATAAAAGAAACGTCTAACAATTATTAAGAGCAGCGAGTGGCTATGAGCGAGCGGAGCACGTTCTTAGGTCTTATACATTGATCGTTTTTCACTCTTATATCATATTATTACACACTACACCATCATATGTATGTGAAAATAAAAATCCGATACGATTCTAGTACGATCATTATGAAGCTGAAAATGAAAGAAACTTAGCGATAGATAGTTTTTCGACATTTATGTAGACGCGTAAAAATGAGCTCTTACTAAAACTTCTTAGCTCCAGGTAAAATTATGCTTGCTTTTTCTAAAAGAAAAGCGCTGTGTAATATATAATAAAGTAGGTTTGCTACTGGTGTAGTGGTTGCTTTATGAATCGAGTTTTAAGACGGCTCGGCGCATGCGCGCAGCATCTATAACGTATGCGATGGAGATGGAGATACTATAAACGATTCTCCTTCTCTTTCCAACCAACTACCGCTTGGAGTTTCAATTTTAGTGACGTTCAAGCCAAATTGCCTGAAGAAGAGTTTATCTTTAGATAATTTTATCAAGATTTCTTCAATTCTACTGTATTTTCGAATTGATAAATTTACTTGTGTTTTTTAAATGCAATTTTAATCATTGCGCAATATGAATAAATATTCATTTTTTATATGTAAAATTAAAACACTTGTTTGTTTATTGGATTTAATGAATGAAAAAACATTCTTGCACGTTGAGTCCAGAAAGAGACGGAGACGGAGAGAGTGTCTTGAGTACATCGCACGATTGTATATAACCCAAATACGAATATAGTATCTATTTTTTGTCAATTTTGAAGTATTTATTTATTTTCGATTGAAAGAGGATTTGCTTGATTTTTATGTTGATGCGAGGAAAATTCAAATATAAACTGAAATTTTGCTGTACAAATTTAATACATAGTTGTCTTCATTAGAAATACATTTATTCCATCGGATAGGAAGAGTCTTAATCCCGTCATTGAAGAAAGAAGGCGGCCGCTGCGACAACCGATTGCGCACGTATTGTTCGACCGCAGCGTTGTCTTGAAATCGTTGCCCTTCTAATACGTCTTTCAAATCAGTTTTCTTTGTATTTTGTTATGATAAGCAGTGTTAGCAACTGGCAGTAGTAAGCTGTATTTGTTGTCTGTCTGTCATTACATAGCCATCACATTTCCAGCAGACCATTGTTCGACTTTCAGACCTTGATGAAACTTTTAGGTTCGATTAAACGCTTGGATGAAACGATAAAAACAATTGATTTTCACGCTTAGGAATTAAATTCAACACATCTAGGCGGATCCGTGTCCAAAGTTTGACGACGCCATCAACGGCCACTGCTTTGGAGCCGCAAGAAGCCAGAGAAAGGGGTGGGCGCAGAGCGCAACTTTCACGTCTATATAAGCCGTCGCCGACTCTATATACCAACCCAGTTAACAAGAGAAGAGTCGGTTCGAAACTCCGAAACACTTTTGCCGTCGGTGGGTTAATAACGACCCGGTGCGTAAACGAACGAAAATATTGACCCCATGTGTGTGTGCATCGGACAGTGACAATTTTCTATATAGAATATATATAATCGTATAGCAATATAGAGACTGGATTTAGTGTGCTGTGAAGATCGTGATTAGCGAGTTCTCTTGGATTATTGCCGGAGCACGTTTAACACTTCAGGTGAATATAATTTCTATATCGTCTGTCTATTGGTGTTCATTGTAGCATGTGTTTTAAGGACGGGGTGATTCCATGCCGAGTGATGGACGCACAGATAAATGTATATTTGTTGTTGAAGGATTTGCTTTAATTTTCATCAACAAATCGACAATAATAAGATATCAATTAAAACATTCCAATTCACACACAAACACTTGACGTATCGCGATTCGGGGCGGATGGAAAGTGATTCCTAGATCGGTTTTCAGAGATACTACCCATGAATTTTCGTCGTAATTTACGGCAATTAACATAATTGGGTCGCCATAGGCAATAAATATGTATTTTTACGATTGCAACACAACCGACCGAAATACACAACGGTCCGGTTTTAAAAAGGGGGACATAAAAATAACGACTGCCATAAAGCCGAAGCGCTATGAAACTGCAAGGGAAACGAGTCAATATCGACGCCAAACGATCAAAATATGACATTAATTCATGTTTGTCTCCGGGATGTCGCCCAAATTTCATGCCTGGAACGGAAGAGGAAGCGATGCTTGATGAATTTCTTCTCGACACACATCGATGTGCTCGTGTGTGCGTTTATGGCATAAAAATATCAGCATTATGGTGCAAGAAGAGCATGAAGGTGATATTACCCAGATGGCACTTGTGTGCACTCGTATGATACGAGCATATGTTATGTAGGCCACTGGTCCTCTAAGTCTACCAGACTGCTTTCTTGCCGTTGAAAAGAGTTACGGTCTTTGGCTTGATGGCTACTTTTTCAATGCCAATCTCTAACGAGACACCTAGATTCAGCATCTCTCTTTGCGAACATGTGGGCACGTATATAGAAATATGGCTGTGTATAGCTCTTTCCAACGATTGATGGACAAACGATCGCATCATCGTCGGTATGAGCACCATTTTTTGAATTCAATTCGATAATCGAGTTGGGCAGGGCTATAAAAGGCAAAAATATCAATATAGCGCGCCGTATATTCATTCAAATTCAAATCATCATAACTAGATTTTGGGAATACATCGAATTTTTTTATCGATCGTTTGGATCCAAGTTAAGTCTAATTTTCTGAATTTTAAAAAGTAAATACTGATACTTATTAATGTCATTATTTTTTGCATTTTTTAAATGTTTTGGTTTTATATGTACCGCGTTAAAATGAAACCGCGCAATGAGGATCGCGTATATCAAGGGACACAATCCCTTTGCAAAATACGTCATATTGATTTAAGATCACCAGTTGGAATTCGTGTATTTATCTGATTGAATTTTAATAGATATTATTAACGATTAGATTATTAATATTGTGAATCGGAGACAGAGATAGAGAGAGCGTTTTGCGTCTCATCATACACTCGTACATCGACGGCAAGGTCGCGCTGTAAATTTACCACTACACATCCAAATACTCTCAAATATTGCGAAAAGCGATAATATAATTATTTATTCAAATCATTATTCAACGATTATCATGGCAGATGACGATAGAATAAACATTAAAATCATAATGGAATTTGTCCGTATCCGGTTGAAAACCATCAGATATGTGGTATTTTTAGATCGTCGATGGTCTTTTTAGAATCATAATAACTAATAGAAAGCCACATAAATCATACGTCAAAAGTGTTGAGGTTCATTTATTGATCTACAAGCTTGACTCACACTGCGCGGTTCTGGGAGAGAAGTGGATCTGTGTGGATGATAAGTGGTGGACATGCGAATATAGCATATGTGTTTAACTCAATTTAAAATGAACTTTCTAATCAAAAGCTCTGGATACTAAGCAGCGATATATCGTCGATTTTTCAGGAGCACTCTGATTGAATTCTTCTTTAGGATAAAATTAGAAGCACTTCTAGTTATCATAGAGATTTGCGGTTTGGAAGGTTCTGTTCGTATAATATTGATGTTTAATAATATCGCTAAAATGCAGTATTTTCATATTTATACGGATAATTTGTATATAAATTAACGACTTTTGCATAAGTTCTTGTATATGAAGTATTCGATAAGATGTGAGTTCTTCGGCTGATATCTTCATCATCAAATACACCCACTGTTCTAAATTGTATCCTCAAGCCATCAGTTGCATCCAAGGTCATTTTGCCGAGGAAAGTTGAAAGGAAGCATTTCCGGCCATTGAAATTATTGAAATTACACGGCAGCGCGTTCGCTTTCACCCGGCGTTACCATACAAAATGCTCCCTTATAATTATGTGGGTTGAGTCTTTTTTCACGGTAATTTTGAGCGCTCTCATTTCGACCTGTACAAATGACTTTTTTTCCCATAATCACAGCCGAAGGCTTCTCAAAGTGTCGAGCGCTATTAGTTTTTATCGCCTCTTGTTCGCCGGCTCGCGGGGATTAACTCATAGTCTTCGGGCCGGATGCGGCTGTTATGGCACACTTGGATTCCGGCACATGCGAAAATGTTTTGGGCGAAAATTTCGAAAAAAATCGACGTCACGCCTGATAAAAAAGTAAGCCGCGAAAGTCACGAGTTGATATGTTAAATATGTCCGAGCCGATAACTGGCTCCGTCGATTTGCAAACATCAACAACAGTTACAATTTTCCGGCTGCTTGTACGTTTTCGACCACGTGAGTTTTTAACGGTTTCCGTGAAAATTGGGCAAAGAGCGTACGCAAAAAATGTGACATTAATCCGCAGTTTTGCATATTTTTTGAATAGATTTTTTCGCTTCAAATTCAATGGAACGCAATTTTATTTCGCATTAATTTGCACTCCTTTGGACGCATAAAATCTTCACTCTGTTATATGCGAAACTATGTAATAAACGCGGTGCGCCAAATCAAAGGTTACTCAATCAAATTTGAATGAATCCAAAGATATAACCAGAAGGAATAATTGAAGAGGAATTCCACCAAAAATTTAAAGGGGTATTCTAATCTGGAATTTAAAAAAAATATAATTCCAAAGAAATCTCCGAAATTCCAATTATTTACGGAGTTATAGCTATTTTAGTTACGCGGCAACTAAGCCTGTCCTACCAGAATGAAATCTTTAAACGCGTTTTTCTCGAAACTACTTTTTTCAACACGGTTGACATAATATCTCACGTTTTAAGTAATTAATTTACTCCATATTAAATGAAATTATTTTAAATATAATTTTCTATTGTCTCTACCAGATTTATGTTAAAATATAATTTTTAACCATTCAAAAAAAAATAAAACTGTGAAAAAATAAAGCCAGAAAATTACTCATTTTTTAAACAGTCGCCATTTTGTGATAACAAAATTATTTTCTTTTTTAAAGGTAGGAACGGTAGGAAGGTATTTACCATTTTGCATTAATATTTATCCATGATAAAGCTAATTCGAAGTGGGTAGCGCGTTTGCTCGCAGTTGATCAGAAGCAACAACGCGTCCATAATTCGGAGCGCTGTTTAGAGCTGTTTCAGCGCAATAAAATGTATGTTTTCATACAATATGTGACAACATGGATTCATCATTATACTCATTAGTCAAATTGGCAGTCAGCTGATTGGACAACAACCAGTGAAAATCGCCTAAACGATCAAAAACATAAATGTCAGCTGTTATGTTTTTGACTTCCGTATTTTGGTATTTTATCCATTGATTGTCTTAAAAAGCATAATTAAAAAATATATATTATCTAGAATTGTTGGTGAATTTGATGGAAGAAATTGAGCAAAAATTACTCCAAATTAAGAAGAAAAAAATGTAAAGTGAAAAAATCCTACAAACTTATTGAGTGATATGTTATGATCAGGTCACGATTAGAATTGTATTCAAATGCATGTTAATGGATGTAATATCGGAGCTCAAATTTAAATAGACGATGAAGGTATTCCACATCGATTGATAACAGCTTGTGAGTATAAACCGAAGATGGAGAGCCCTTTTTGTGTTTTTGATCGCATGGATTAAAATCAGCGTCCATCACGTCGATGGACTTTATGAGTTTGTAGCGATTTTCATCGATCAAAGCCGATTTTTCGTGATGACGCGACGGCAGCCGGTGATCGATGGGCCAGTCAATGGCGACTCGTCGGTCATATCTGATCGATAACAACCGGTATTTCGGCATTTCTCGATCGATGGACGCATCGGTGAAACGATCGTTATACCCGATGATCCATAAACGGATCGTGTGGAATAATCGTCATATGTGTAACAAAAGAGAACGCCCCACCGGCGTTTGATTTTGGCGCCCACTTTCCCGCCCGGAACTTTCTCCGTTTGGACAATTAACTTTGGCCGTAAGGCAATTAAATATATGTCCATTAACGGTTATCTCCGAAATTGTTCCGCAGAGACGCCTTAATTAATTGCGTTTTAATATCGGAAACTGGAACGAAAACTCAATTTCAATGCGGATATATTCATTACTGAAAAGCTCGAGTTAGCATAACTGTCGTCTATGCTCTTCGTTTTAACAAAATCATTCCAGACAATGAACATATTACATATATTCCGATTCACTGATGCTAAAAATTAATTAATTAATAAACACATCTTGCTTTTGAATTTCACAATGACATATGGCAATATTTTCTTTAAACACATCGCAAATCCAATCAATCATTTAGCTATGAATCCGTACAATATTTCGTAGATGATGTGAGCATATGTTGAGATTTCATTGTGAGAGCAGATTTTCTAACAATTTCGAGGAAATCGTTCAATCAAACTCAGATACAATTCGAGAAAATGATACTTTCTAGCATTGATTTATCTGCGGCGTTCGATCCGTATTTTCTCCAAAACAAAATTAATATGATGGATTATGGGTAAAGGCGGTTTTCGGCGTAAGAAAAAATGAAACATAGTAATTAGAGCGACGTGCGTGCTGCGATAACACACAAAATGCCGGCATCTCCGCTTCGGGCGCGTTAATAACGCCCAATAACAAATTTGCGGCGGAAATCTTTCAGGCGGTCTTTATTTATTTTCACTGCGAATTTGCACACAAAGCCGTTTATTATCGCGCTGTTAAATTTGTATTGCTATTATTAAGAATAAGCTACATAGTGAAGTTTTTTTTTAAAATACGTATTATATCAATAAATAGATCGATAACATATATATTACAGAATAATTATAATTTATTTGTTAAGTGGGTATTCTTGTCTAGTTAAATCTACATTTTTACCAGATATTTATTGACAAGTTTTAGGCTGGTCAAGTGTAAGAGGTAAATTCTGGTTGACATGATTCCAACCCTTCTAATTATTTGAAAGAAAATAGATTCTTAATTAGTAAGTATGTGACTATAGTTCCTAGCATAAATCTGGTAGGGACAATAGAAGGATATATTAAAAATGTTTATACTAAATTTGAAATAAATTTATTAATTAAAACTTGAGATATTATGTCAACTATGTTGAAAAAAGTCGTATCGCGAATTGTATTTTGTTTAGCTTATCTTATCCTATATATTTGCATCCTACAAGCTAGAGTTCCCAAACTTCCAGTCATTGAGCATGAAATCAATAAAAGGAGGCTGAATGTTAGAGTTTATTCCAGACTGAAAAACTAAATGGGTCCAGGGAGCCTCAAATTTAAATTGCAACAAGAGCCTCTCAAGTCCTAAATCCGTCACTGCATACGAGGCAAATTATTTTTTGCTTTTTTGTTGACTTTTACAAACGATATTCATAATAATATATCTTTGTTGAAACTAAATTTGCTTAAAAAATCTCCAATTGTTTAAAAACTGGTGGCGGATTTAGCACTTATCAAATTTTGCCATTCAAGTCTTTTTCGGCCCTTAATATGCGCGGTTTTCTATTACGATTTTATTATTACACAGCACGCAGGCAGTAAACGGTCAATCGTGTATTACAAAGGATGAGAATGAATTTCTTGAATCCCTTGAATTACGTGGTGGGTCAAAAACTTTTTGAAATCCATTAGGAGAATTTATCTTATGAATTTTGGCTTATCCCTGATGAGTTTTCCACCATCAGTGTCTTTTTCCTACAGTAATTATTGAATATCCTCGGAATTCTTATTAATAAAACATTCCTCTTTCGTGGCTTCAGCAAATTATTACTGCGATTATATTATTTCCAGATGTTTTGCTTAACTTTATGATTTTTATAAAACTGTAAAACGTTTATATGCCTCTGTAGCTTCGATGGATTTATAATTATTTCATTATGTAATAAGATTTAAATAAAGTAACGAGAGCGTAATCGCGTATTAGAAATACTGTGCTGTATGAGGTGA
Organism: Stenopsyche tienmushanensis; assembly: GCA_008973525.1. Classification (NCBI taxonomy): domain Eukaryota; kingdom Metazoa; phylum Arthropoda; class Insecta; order Trichoptera; family Stenopsychidae; genus Stenopsyche; species Stenopsyche tienmushanensis. The sequence goes on along the minus strand of WACJ01000168.1, from coordinate 670,038 downwards.
ACCATTTTTGGCTTTTATTTCGATAATTTTCAATATTTCAGTATATTCTATTAGAAATAAAAGCATAGCTTTGTAAAGTACTATGATGTAATCCATAACATTTGCGGGCATATTCATCAAGCTGTATCATACATTCACCTCCTCATTCGCTCGATATTGAAGGTAGTATTACCACCGGGTTTTTAATAAAATATAATTAGCGCAATATGACAATCGTCAAAAAAAAAACAGGATGCGGCAGGGTAAATTCCTTATTTAAAAAATGAATAACACAAACAATACAAACGATATTAACTACATTTTTTTAAAAATATTATATAAATACATTTAAAGTTTTTATTTATCATATTTTAAAAATTATATCATTAGCATGACCGCTGTTTAGTTTCAAAACTCGAATATTGCAATTAATTGATCAGAACGGAAGTTATTTTAATGATATAATTTTTATAATACAATAAATAAAAACTTTAAATATGTCTTTATAATATATAAATAAAAATGATATATATATTTTATAAATGATTTATGTTATTCATTTATAAAATAAGGTAATATCCCTGCCGCGCTCTACATAGCGTTTGTCGATGTATTAATAGACATCGATGAGCGTGTATTAACGAAACCTGATTTTTTATCAATTTAACAGTTTTTGGCGTAAATAAAAACCGATTTCGATGTATTTCATCGTAAGATCTACATCGAATGATGTTTTTTTGTTTGATCCAAAATCGATCGTGTTGAATCGTTTAAGCTGGATTCACATATGAGATCCACAGCTGTAATATATCGCAGATAACTGTCGTCATTATTTCGCTAACTGTCATGAAAGAGTATTGAATTTATAATGGTGCATACAGTTCATTCTCGATTTTGCATTCGAATGGATGTTTATGAGGGCAATGATTCGAAATGCCGGGAATTTTTTGCGAGATCGCCTCGCTGAAGTGTCGATCGATGAACGATCGTAAATTTCGTTTTCGTCTTCGTTAATCCGTTCTTTATCGGGCGCTGCTATTGGAATGGACCGTCGGACTGCAAGGAGGCTGAAAATGGAGCAGTGCATGCTTTCTACGAACGTGAAAGTTCTTATCAGAGTAATCAGGAATGCGTTTGTCGGAGATCGGGATTCTGATCTGAAAGCAGTTTCACATCGGTGCAAATCTTCTTTGCGGATGTAGATCTATCAGGAACTAGTGCGCGTGCTGAGCTCACCTTATTAACCACATCTTACGGCATTCTCTCTTCACTTACATCGAGAAATCGCCGAGTTGATTTATTAGTGCGAGTAAATCTGATTTCTTCATAAATAAACATTTGTTTTCGACTCATGACGATGGAGTCTGGGCCGCTACTCGGACGTTCGTGTGTTAAATTCCGCATTGTATTGTAATGATGCCGAAATAAATTCGAATTTGCTGCAAATGCATGCAATTTTTGTTCGCGGGGAATGCTTTATTCACACCGATGCATCTGCCATGTGCAGTTATCTTTCGTGCTTATATTTGTCCGGAACGATACTCATGCAATCATGCATGTCGGTGATCATTAGATGTCTGAATCGTTTGAGTCATCCGATGCACACGACGATTGCATTCTTCGGTGCCAAATTCTCAAGGCGGAGGACTATCAAGTTTAATCAATTTCGGTAGCAAGTGCAAGCGGTATAGCAGGTTTTTTGAGCTCGGGATCCAAACGAGTTTTGATCTGCTTAATTTGATGTTTTTGGTGTTCATAATGGCCGGAAATCTTCCACGAGACAGCCTCCGTGACATACTACGTTATATTCAAATCGCAGTATGTCACGTCGGTCGTACGTTCTTCGGCAAGGTCTTCTCGAGCGCATGGCTGATCTTCCGTGAATTTTAATGGATGCATCCGCTTTATTAAACGAACATAACGTGAAATGTTGATCTTTGAACGATTCGATAGAATTTAGATGAATTATAAGTTCTCGCATCGATTCACATAAGCGATGACCGTGTTAGTGTGCTCCTATGCATATTTATGTGGATTGGTGTGTAGAGCGCGTAAATACAAGACATGCATTCTCCACAGGGTGTTCAGGGATTCGGGTCTCAGCTGCACAAATAAGACGTTGTGTGATAACACCGATGTCGGATGATATAACGGAAGATCAATTTCAAACGAATTCGAGCGAATTTCTCATGACCCAGATATATTTTTGCGCTGCGGAGGAATCCTTGCGGTTTTGATGTTGTACGATGGCCCCGAAAGTGAAAGAGAAATCGTGATTTGCGGTAGGGCAAAGGTAAGAGTGCCAATGAAAGCAAATCGTCTTTAACGAAAATTCGATACGAAGGCCGTCCATCATGGAATCGGATCGATTTTGGCATCGTTTGGCAGCGTTTGTACGTAATTGCGGACGGATTAAAAATTATCACCGACGTATCGGCGAGGGTGACGGTGTGTTTACGCTTTGATTAACACGATCAGCGACTTTGCAAACAGCCTGTACAATAATAATACAAGGCAATGTTGGTCACGGAGGTGGTTGGAAAGCGAGTCAGTGTGTCAAGTTAGTAGCTCAGGTGTTGTTGGCCGCTCGCTCATCTCGCCGCCACATACACAAATCGTCTCCGTCAGGGTTGCTTCTCCGTATATATCCGTTTTAATATTTAAAAAATCGAACAAATCCAATCGAAAAAATGTTGAGAAGCACTGCATAAACGTAGATGATCGATTTTTTCTTCAATTTCTTAGCCCAAAGTGATAGAAAGCTTCCTATTTTGAAGACGCATGGCCATGTGTTACAATCATCGGCTTCTTCTTTATCATCTTTATCCTAAAGCATTTCGATTTCTCGATGATTTTCATTTCTCAATAAATTTTCATCTTCATTTCTCAAATTTCTCGAGAATTCTCGGGAATAACCAATTAAAAAAATCATATTCTAAACAATATTTCAACCGTCATATAATATAGGTATAATTTGCTGATATCGCTATCGTCGACTATAAAGATAAGGTGAGTTTTAAATTTTTTTGTCATATCAAGAACCTTAATAAAACCTCTCAAATAGAATGCATTTTAGCTAATGTGCAGTGCAGGTTGTATTTGTATTTAAAATATTGTTTTCTAAAATTTCTCGAGAAATTCATAGGCTCTACCTGTCTTTATAAGTCGTCCTAAGTATTAATCAGATTTAGAAAACCAGACTAAACCAGGATCGAGACGATCAATCTGGATTTGAACACAAACCATCATATTAATCTAGGATATAATCTACTTTAAATACATTTTGAGATCTAGTATAAAACGAATAATCATGCATATGATCGACCATTCAATTGAGCCTTTACACTTGCATATTTGTTGATGACCAAATTATGTCATATGCAGTGCAGGTTGTATTTGTATCGAAAATATTCGTAAAAATTGAATCTAAAATTCTCGAGAAATTCGAATATTTCTACATGACTTTATCGAAAGCCTAACTATTAATCGGATTTAAGAAATGAGACCAAATCTGGATCAAGAAGATTAGAAATTAATCTGGAATTCAATATATTGATCATTCTTTTGAGCCTCTCCGCTTGTATATTCGTTGATTACTACTTTTATTAATGTCTATTGTTATTATAAATTTCAAAATAGCTATTAAATATTGCTACAGATAGGCTAAAATCAGGCTCGAAAGCCAAAATTAGTATCAAGAGCGTCTCATTAAAAACATATTGGATGCCATTGTACTATGCTGAAGGTATGAAAATTTTCTACAATATAAATGTCAGAGATTACAGAAAATACACTATCCCCATTTACACCCCCAATACACTAACCCTTTTATAGCGTCCACTTCGTTTGCGGCATCTTTTACATAAGCAACTGGTAAAATACATAAGATCAATGCATCCTCACGCGTGTTAATCATTTGTTAACAAACTAAATACGTACAAATTTTGTATGAATGCTTGACTTTCTATAAAAATTTCCTTCTGAATTCCTATATAAACGCTATAGGAGGGTTGACTGTATTTGATTTTATAATTGTATAAAAATCAGCGACCGAAATTTTGCACCCATTCCTACAAAGCTAATTTTTGTTTTAATCAGAATTTATACGATGTAAATCAAGAAAGTCATAACCAACCAAGCTTTTAAGCTTCCCTTGGTCATGATGTATTTAATACAACTCGACTCTAATAATGGGAATATCAATATGAATGTAATAGATACGGGGCACAGAATTTCATACTGTGTATCAAATACATATCATAGTAGCGCGCTGATGTTTTTTAACATGGTAAAAAAATGTTAATATTAATTTGTTCATTATATCGAAGAAATCCTTATATTATATCAATATATCTTGATTTTAATTTAGTTGATCTTATATGCAAAATAAAAATAACTTTTGTAGCAGATAAGACGCCATAGTCTTTTACGGGGATGTCCGTGTATATTTTTGATGAAATTATTGTTATATATTAAATTTTAATTCACAATCGACAGCCCTGTCGATACGAGATCATCTTTGGAGTGTTGTTGGTACATGTGGATGTATGGAATAGTTGTTAGAGCGCGTGCTTGTAACCACATCAAATAAGACCGTTTCCCTCCTAGATGAGAATGTACCGTGAAGTATTATCATACATTGTCTAGTGAGAAATTAAGACGGAAAAAAGGCGTTATGATGCGGAAGCAGCACGGAATGCATTATAATTTTTATGATTTAATATCGAATGTTTCAAGAAGTGTTTGGGCGATTTCGCCGCCGTTTCGCGTTACGTTTTGTCGCCATTTGCATATTTTTTGCACTTTGTGCAAGTCGTAAGTATTACGACGCTTGAAAGTCACCCATAGATAATAACAGCGTGCGTTTATATTCCGTCTGAATGCATAAATGTTGAATAATTATTACGTTTTGAAGCATATTAAGTATTCAAGTCGTTATCAAGTAAAAGTATCAAGTGTCAATGGGACACTTTATCAAGTGCTTATTATGCGTCGCACTGTTTTAACTCTCGCTATAAGGTTGGGTGCAACTTCTGACCGTCGATTTGATTAATCGTGCGGGACACTTTTGACACAAGATCGTCGAAAAAAGTGAAATCAAAGCTGAAAATACAGTCGGATCCGGACTATTCGGGGCGTGGCGTATTTTTCATCGTTTGGCCGCTAATTAATCGGCGATGTTTAATATTGGCGACCGAAAAAATTGTATGCGCAGCGCTAATAAGCATGTGAGAAAAATAATTGACACAGTAAAAAGAGGCTTATTGGAGCGTACAGCATCTTTCGCTAATTATCATCTTGATTTGATGTAATCTTCATCTCGTGGGATTGCCGCATTCATACGGTGGTATATTTTATGTTTTTAATGAATCCACAATGCATTAAAGACAAATAGGTGCTATGAACAAAAATGCACGAAAGATCACACCATCTTAATTTTTCTGCATGAGTAATCACGCATATATGCGATCGAACTCAAGATCGAACGAATTAAATGCGGAGCTTAGTGAATCGGAGACAGAGATAGATATCTTGCGACTCATCATACAATCGTACATCGATGGCAAGGTCGTGCTGCAAAAATTGGACAGCATTGAATTGAATCAAGAAATCGGACTCGGATGATAATCGGATCAAATATTATAGCAAAGTGATCGAATTTATATAGTCAATAAGCGATTAAATAGCATTTAAAGCGAAGAAAAGCGATTGATATGTAGTCGAGCTCGGTTATAACGAGCGCCAAGCGATGAACGTCAATTGGACATAAAACCCGATATAAAAAAATTCTGTCATTTAAATTTCAAGAGTTGTGCGAGTCAAATACATTCATTAACGATATGATTGGGTTTCATAGAAATATTGATATTTTTACAATTGCGTTTTAAAACAGTTTTTTTGCTCGTTATATCCGTAATATCAACATATAACATGCTCGTTAATTCGTGCTCGGACTCGAGTGATACAGAAAGAGCATTATCGTACATTGTTTGCAGAGATTAGTTGGTAAGAATGGTAAGATCGTGCTGTAAAGGTACCCCTACACCTAAAAAAATAGTATCAAAAGACCTAGTTTTTTAATATAGCTGACGATTAATTAATAAATTCGGGCAGGGCTATCTAAAAAATGATCCGTTTTGATAACAATGATCCGAATATCATTTAATACGAATGATGATTTCGACACTATACGACATCATAAAATTTCTAGTGATTTGAATGCGTTCATTAAGAATAAAGAAATTTAGGTCAATGCGTTATAACAGCGACGCTGTATCAGAAATCATTTTTCTAAAAATCACCATCGACGATGATCATTTTTGATGATGATGATTTCGTATTATAGAATCGTTCGAATCGAGACCTTTTTAAATGCGGATGTTTTTAAGTGCAGACGCAACACTTTAATATTTATATTCATCCGTAACGATAGTAAGACGGGTTCTTGTCGGATGAAAAAAAAAAAACAACTCTCCCAAATTGCGGTCACAATAATCAAAGTGAAATTTATTTCACTTGTGTATTAAGGTGTTATTGGATGGATACGTCGTATGTGGCTATTTTCGTATTCTTGCACATGTGCCATCAATAATACTGAGACAAAAGTCGACGGCTGAAAAATATAGCACCGAAGAATTCCGAACGTATACAGTTTCGTGTTGTGTGCATTTGAAACCGATTAAAGAAGATAAATTGCGCTAGTTGTGTGAAAGAAAGTTGTTAGTCTGGATTATCACGGTCAAAAAATAATATCAAGGTCATCAACTTGACATCGAATCAAGCAGAGTGCCTGAGGATTGTATCACCGGTAGAAAACCGTGTTTGTGTTTTATATATTAACAAAGTCAACAAAATAGAACGCCGATTCTTGTTATAATTCAATAAGTCATCGCCCAAAATGAGCAACGGTGCAATTGAACGCTGAGCGGTAAGTTGGTGCGGGCGGCGGCATATCTGTTAGCATCTCTATCACCGGGACGCTTTGATAATAGCCGAAATCTTATTCATATATTTGCTTGTGGATGTGAATGCTATTAGCCCAATGATTAATGAGTGAAACTTGTATATCAATAAATGAACCCTAACACTGTCGATATTACACATTAACCTTTCCCTACCGGTGATGTATTTACTACACTTCGTCTCTAATAATGCGAATATCGATATGAAATATGATAGATACGGGATTCAGAATTTTTGTATTTCTCCCTAATAAATTTAAAAATCACATCAAAGTATTATAGTATATGCGTATTCATCTGCAGCGATGGAAATAAATAAGTTGTCAAAAGAATTTACAAAATCCATCGGATGAAAAAAATATAATATAATTCTGGTCGGAAAGAGTTAATAAGCAAAACTAGCTGAACATCAGTAAGCAGATACCATGCAAGGTGAACATTAAGAAATATTGTGTGCTATCAACAGTGTTAAGGTTCATTTATTAAGCCTGGTTCATTATCAAGCTTGTTATACGCTGCGGCGGAGCTAACAGAAATGTGGATTTACATTAGAGCGTAGCGTGTATGTTCTGCGGTTTGAAAAGGTTAATCGACTTAATGTACGCATTTATGTGCGACTACTCATCAACGTGCCTAGATAAAACTATTTAACAGATTGTGTTAATAACAATCAATATGAAATTGTGAATGGCGACGACGTTTATCGCTTGGCGCTCGTTATAACCGAGCTCAACTGCATATCAGTTGCCTTTCTCTTGATTTTGCATGTTTCAAATGCTATTTAGCCAGCATGTTGACTGTGCGAATTCGATCGCTTTGTTATATTTCATCTTGAGCAATTCGATGTTGTCCAATTTGAGCGTTGCTCAGCCGGCGTATGATTGATGTCGCATCGCAGAATGTGGCCAAATCACAAGAGAATGTCGCCGATATTAACACAGAAACAGGATACGTCGTTGCGTTTCGAAATCGATGCAATTATGGGCGGTTTCACTTTTATTTCAGAAGCTCGAACAATGCTCCGAAATGACACAAAAGACGATTGTTACACGACAAGGAGGCGTACGTTTACGTCTCGTTTATGGCCTCACATTCAATCTTTCGAAGCGTGAACGCTGATTTTCTACGTTATCATGCAACTGCATCGTCACGATTTGGAGAATTCCTTTTCCTGATTCCTCGTGTTTATACAGCGACGATGTAACAATCATCGTCGAGGCTTTTGTTTGCATAGAAAGTCGAGGAAAGACGTATGTACGTTGTATTAATATGAGAACAAAAAAAATGTATATCTGACCCGCTTCGAAGATCTATGTTAGTATCAGTGACGACGCAAGCGGTTGAATTTATTCAAATTTAATGTCGATTGAACCGTTAATGAGGAATCGCGCATATGCTGCGATCATACTCGAGTGAGGCAGAAAGAGTATTTTTACACATTGAGTGCGGAGATTAGTGAATCGGAGATAGAGACGGATATCTTGCGTCTCATCGTTCATTTGTACAACAATGGCAAATTTATGCTAATAAAGGCACCTCTACATGTTCAAAATATTTTCAAATTTCGCTACCCTTGTACCCTTGGTCCAAGACCGTTTACGTTAGATATTCTCATAGAGTATCCAACTTTCATCTCCAATGACAAGTCTCTTCAAAAAAGGTTGGCTATTATGTCGTTGGAGAAGAAGATCGCATGTTGAAATACGCTGAAGTTTATTTGAGTCAGTCAGTTCATGAGGAAGCCACACATCTGAACGATTGATGTAGCCCAATTTTGTCAGATGATTATGGACGGATGTTCATGGAATTTCTAGCTTGTTAGCTATTTCGCGAACAGTATATCGCGGGTTTTCTTCAACCATGGCTATGATTAGATCTGTGTTCATTTGCGAAAGAAATTAATGGGACAATCTAATAAATCCCTACGGTGCGAGCATATATATATTAACCCTGTGGATGCCGAGCAACGATGTATCGCCGATTGTGAAATTAACGAGGATTACGAACAACGATCGCTATTGGCCCATCGATGACGGTTGTAATAGCCGTTCTGGCGATTTTGTGTGAATAAAACCTTATCCCTTATCGTGTCGATTTGCAATATGCCTCCAGTTTGTTTTTTTCGCAATCAATTTACAGTATCCGGCTTAGCCGGAGAGATTTCTTACGGATACGACCATGATCTTGCCGAATATTAAATTGACTTATTGTGAACGATTTCGTCGTTCGTTTTACGACATTGATTTTCGAATTCTGTTATTCTCCGAGTCTCGCCGGCCAACTGTCGGCAATTTCCAATTGAATCCGCTTCGAAAGTTAGAGGAATCAAAATTGAATTTCGGATAGTAATCTTTATCGGAGGCATTATTTTTGGCGAGCTGCGATTCCATTTTTCTCCACAATACCGCCGATTTGATACGAATCATGTTATGCCTATTTGGAGCGAGTGGTATCTCGGTCGACAGTAACAAACGACGTTTTCTTTATGCAAAAGACCTGAAAATGGCCGGAGCGCTTGCGTCGTTGTTAAAATCGCAGGAGAGAAAACTGGAACAGCGATAATTTTGCAAATAGCATTGATAGAGCGAATGCTCGTTATTGCGATAAAGCCCCTGCATTGTTTGTCAGAATGTCTTTTGAACAGTAATTTCACTTTCTATAATCAGCATGCTCGCAACTTTCCGATGGTTAAAACTTCCATGCTGTTCAATAAGTCTGCGAAAATTAATTCGTCGCCGTTTCCATTGGTTTCCATCTGTTTTGGAATCTTATATGATTCTAATGCTACATTTGAATGCCTTCCGAGTCATGGTTTAAGATCCCATGATGAAATAATTCAAAAAATGGGTCTTCGGTGGCATTCACTGCGAGGTCAAGGTTGGATAGTGAAAGTTGAACAACCAACACTCTCGCTACAATTGATCTATAAATTGATACAGAACAATGTCACGAAGGTACAGGAAACTACTTTCACTCAAATTTGAATTCCTTTTATAGTCTTTCGCCTGATTTAAGACTAAAATGCTTGATACAATAATATCAGATAGTCTCCTTTGAATACATCCTGATATGAAAGATCTCCATAGAAGACTTTATCACCTTTCTCATATTGTTTCGCTTATTTTGCCTAAAATTAACACATTACGAGTGGGAAAAATATTAATTACGCTGTCTATTGGTTAACATCGGCTAAAATGTTATTACACGATGTTTTTGCACATTATTTATCTTATGAGTATTTATTAATACTAGTTTTATAAAATGGAACAAAATTTCAATATACAGAGTGATCCAAAACTATATATTTATAATTCTTCTTACGGTTATTGAGCGCTCTTCGTGAATGTATACATTTTATTTTCGTATTAAGCCTTCAAAATATAAGGCCAAAAAGTGACTTTTTTTTAAAAACAGTCCCCATTTTATGAAAATAAAATTATATTTTAATCGTTGAGGTAGGAACTATAGCTACATAATTAATAAATAAGAACATTTCTAATTTTTAAATTTTTAAATGACTAAAAAGGTTAAAATCGTGTCAACCAGGACACACTTTTTTTTACCCCTTACATTTTAGCAGCCTATAACTTTTTTTAATTTTTATTAAAAAGCTCATCTATTAACTAACAATACGCTAATAAATTAAAAAAAAAACATGATTTTCTGATGAAGATCATAAATCGACTCACAATTCAATCCAATAAATAATGAGTATTGAGTACTAAAGATCGCTCGCGCCAGGATTCAAACGCGCGCGAAGTATCCCCGCACATAATGTGTTAATAGCATATGAACAATCATGCGAATGAATGAAATTGTTTGAAATTAAGTTACATATATTATAGTCAGTGTTTATGCAATGTAAATCAGGAAAGTTATAGTCTATCAAGCTTTCAACGTTGCGGACATTAATAAAAAAATTCGAAATCTGAATAATTGGACATAGCGGCGTTAAATTTAAATCTACAAAGCTGCCCTTTTGTCTATAAGTAGTTTATGTTAAATATTATTAAATAAACGTCATTCATTTTTGATATAAGGTGGTTAGGGCTTTGATAGACGTGGTTGAAGCTGTAGCGCAGGAATTTCATTGAAGTATTGCAACTTTACCATGTCCTAGGCGCGCCGTCGATTTCTTTGTTGCGCCGAGGGTCACCCCAACAGCGTCGTTCCCACGACCGACAATCTGTTTTCCAGAACAAGGGACCTTCTTCCATGAGACATAAACTTCCGACGGAGTGTCGCATTAAGCGTGTGCAAATCACGAATGTGTATGTGCACGTCACAATCAGGTTTTGCTGGTTCATTGAGACGCGCACGTACCAAAGTCTGCAGTCGATAATGCATTCCTCTTCGAGAAATTGCTTTCACGTTTTTTTTCTTCTGCACGACCTTATTAACTTAATTTCATATATCGCGTGTTACACTTTTTTACTTCCGCGCCGTATGCGTATTATGTTACATATTACCTCGTCTGCATACGGCGGGGACAATTAGACACGAGCTGCATATTCGTCAAAATGTCGAAGAATTGACTGGATTATGATTGGATTCGAAGCATCCGATGATTGGATGGATTTATCCGCAATTATCGGAGCAATGATACTTCATGGAGCCATAAAAACGTCATGATAATGCCTTTTCGTTCAGTTTATGCGGTCATTGTGCGGTGAATCGGATGTGAAAAAATTTACTTTCTCACATCATGTTTTGGCATTTCGAATCGCCAAGGTTTCGGTACACGATTGGCACTCTCTTTCGAGACGCGCTTTTTATTGTTAGGAGGAACAATGGTCGGGTACACAATGAGAAGTAATACAGTTTGTGGGATCAGCGCGTGGGAGGTGGGACCGCAAAACAAAGGGCCAATTGTACTCTTTTTTGAAGATATGGGGCACCTCAAATGTCTTTCACGAAGAACACCAAGAATGTAAATCCTGAATTTGCATCCTAATTAGTTATTAAATACTTTATGCTATAGACTTGTCCAAAAATGCAGCATTTTGGCAGTGGGTCAATAGCGATCGTTATTCGCAGTTCTCGTCAGTCTCACAATTGACGTTATATCGTTGCTTAGCATCCAGAGGGTTAATAACAACGAACGACGCCCTAATGATGAAACAATCAATTTGTTCATCAATTTCGAAAACAGATATTAAAACGGATGTCATTATGGACAACAAAAGTGCAAGTTGTTCCCATAATCAAAATCATTCTGCAACAAAAAATACAAACCCAAAAGATTATATACAATAGAATTTTAAGGCCACAAATCGAGACACCGTCGCATCACGAACCATCGAAAGTGCATTTGAAGTCTCTTAACGAAAGAAACTGTCACGATTCAACTTCATTGTCAAGCCAAAACTTTCATTATCGATCATTTTTATGCGAATTTAATAGTGTCGTATTGGCTTTATTGATGGTATCACCCCATTCATACAGAACTGATTCTTTCTCATTTTGCTGATCATAATAAATATTATATGCACTTAACAATGCAATATTTTAATCAAATTTCCGCGCTACAAATTCAGCCACGTTTAACAAAGCCTTAACCGCCTTGTATCAAAAGTAGACGGTGATTATTTAACAATAATTAACATAAACTACTTATTGATATAAAATCAGCTTTGTAGATTTTAATTTAATGACAGTATGTACAATTATAATGTATTGCGGGAGGGCGTCCTTCCCGCAGCCAAATATCTCGCGTGTTTAATACATGAGTTATCTAAGACGAGATAGTCTGTTCATCGCCTGTCCACTTTGATCCCATGCGCCCGGCTACGTAACGATCCGAAAGCAGAACTATTATAGACTAACAGATTATATATCGTCGTTGGCTCTTTTCGCGTGTGTTGCGATCGTCGATATATCGTTTTTTGACACTAAAAGGTTTATCTCACATTTAAAAATTTCGTGTTTGCAATTTCTCTAATGCACGAACGGAATGCTTTCTTTCATTGTCATAATCATCGGTCTATCAAAAACTCTCATATGCAGCTCAATGAAGTTGTGCCAAATGCATTCTTACAACAATGCCACCCAAAGAGGTGTTGAAAGCAGCCGCTTACTAGATCATAGATTGTCGTCAATCTCGCAAATATTGTTCGCGCGAGCAGAATGCCCACGAAGACCCGTTTAATGATTTAATATCAGCTCGCTTCTCTCACTAAGATGTCAGGGAGTCGTTCAGAAGAACCTATCAGTACTGACAAGTTTACAATCAGACTTGACTGCTGGTTACCTTAATAGGAGTAGTGACACAGAAGTGTAGCTGGATAAAGCTGGTACTTAACCTGTCCACGTCCAAGCCGTAGAGATCACTAATGCTTGTTCTACTTTCTTAACACGATCGCAAACCAAAGGAACTAGATTAGTACGGGGAAGGCGGTCCATGCCACTTGACTGTCCATAAAACCTTGTATCTTCTTGACCCACCTTCACATTGCTGCAATACGCCACTTTGATTGACATCACTTTTGATCATTCTAGTTCTGTTACTCCCACTCGTATTTGGACTTTCGCATTACTATCTCGCATTTTCGGCCCGGAAACCGGTTACATAGACACATACGAATTCTTCACCGAATTAATATCGTGCATGGAGCTCTTGAAATGTCTGGAATTGTAACTTTCGTTGAGCGCAGCACAGTTTAGAATGCAACACTCGGTGGTAATTGTATGCCTCTCGACTTACAGTGAATCATGAGGCGATAATCCAGTTCTTCAATTTCTGGTGCTGGAACGCCGGTTAACTACAAAGTAATAGCACTTCTGGGAACTATCATATCGATACAAGAAACTTCCTCGAACATAATAGCAACATTCATCATGCCTTGCAATATAAAAATTATGCTTCAGATTTCAAAAAAAAAAAATCGATTTAAACCTCGTCCAGAAAGTTTCTTACTCGAGTTTGCTTGATGTGAAATCGGTTTCTCTTCCGGATAACAACTTCCACATAGAAGCATTATTTTTACAGTCTTCCACTGCTAAATTCCTTAATTAAAAACTTGAATTTAATATGTATGCCTACAAGGACACGCTCATTATCAACTTCGAGTGGTTCAGAGTGCATCTGAGCGTAGGGGATAAAACTAAAAAACTAGTTAAGATAACAGGATACATTAGTAAGAGCGTTCCGTAATCGTACAGATCATAGAAAAGGCCACAATATCTGTCTGTCCAACCGGTCCGCTTTTCGGATCGCTGATATAACGAACGAGCGCCTTGAGATTTAAACATGTCCACACAACGATTACGAACTCTCATTATAAAATGAAGTTATCCGAATAAAACTGATCGAGTGGGTTGTTTAAATCTTGCAATCGATCGAAAATATTGTTGTCTTTATTTTATTGCTGGCTTATGCCGGCTGGATCGGTCCAATGTTTAAGCGATAACACAAGTCCTTGCTTTATCATAGTCACTCGCCGCTCCAAATTATTGTTTTAGCAAAATATCAACATAATCGATTTTTTTCACCGTCTATAATAAATTGATCTGATACGATACCCGCACAGATAGCCGTGATTCCGTTGATTTGAAAATTAGAGTGGTCGCCTATTAAAATGAAGGCAAATTTGATATAAATTAAAAGTACTCTCACTGAAATTTGTATGGAAAGAGTCTAGAAAGTTAGCCGCCGTCATTTCGCCTCGGTTAATTCCGAGGCATTTTTACCAAATTGTGCTTGTGTATCAATTTTATGCTAATCTGCATGGACTTTAATCGTCGCTGCGAGCGTAAAAATTACCAGTTCCGGTTTTAACACATTGCGGGCGCTCGAAAAAGTGGACTTTACAAATCGAAGAATTTACGCCCCCGCGAAGAGACGACCCGTGGCAGAAGTGGCGGACGCGAAAAGACCATCGCATTAAGAGCAATTTGGCAAAATAAACTTATTTTTGAATGCGACCGCACGAGAGCATATGGCTAATGAGATTGTGCATACGATTTTGGCTCACCATTTTTTGGAATAGTGTGCCAAAGAGAAGCGCCGATCCAACTGTTTGTAATCTTAAGTAAACCGCACATCATAGCACTTATGTCAAAACAGGAAAAAAAACGGATCTCAACCGGTGGAAAAGTGGCTTTTGGTGACGATTGCGTAACACCTCAAAACCCAAAGCGGAAATATTGGCTTTAAAGATCTCCTTCAGGGGCACTAATCAGTATTTTCAGGTTATAAAATAATCAAAAACTGATAATGATTAATCAAGTTGGACAGGGCCTTCATTAGAATTCAAATACTATATATATAAACAATTTCAAACAATATTAATCGCGATTTAAACTTTAAAATATCGAAATTTTGCAGAGTGCGGCAGGGAAATTTCCTTATTCAAAATACACGCCCTGAAGCAAAAATTATTTCAAGAAAAACAAAATGCCATTTATTAAAAAAAAGCAAAATTTAATATTTATTTAAATATACAATAGGTTTAATAACGTTCATGCTGTAGACTGTCTTTCAATGTTTCTCTGTAACATGGAAAAAAATAGTTGAACATATATAAGGTAGTTTCCCTGCCGCATCCTGTATTTGAAAAGCAATGAAATGCTTCAGATTCTATTACTACTTTTAGCATATTACTCATATTAAACTACCTTTAGCATATTTAAAAAATAAAATAATGGATTTAAAACGTTTGATCCTGGATTTTCGCCATATCAAGAAGTTTGGGTGATTTGTTTTGTTTGATAAATTAGAAATATAGATCATTGATAAATCATTTGCATGATCACATCTCACATTGCATGATCACATCTCGTAATTTATTATTTATTCTAATCCAAAATTCTAATTATTTACGGAGTTATAGCTTTTTTAGTGATGTGACAACTAAGCAGATTCTATCAGAATTAAATATTTAAACGCGTTTTTATCGAAAATATTTTTTTCAGCATGGTTGACATGATATCTCAAGTTTCAATAATATGATTTACTTCAAATTCAATACGAATCTTTTTATATATAATTGTCTATCGTCTCTACCATATTTATGATAAAACTTTATTTTTAACTATTTTAAAAAAAATAAACCGAAATAATAAAGCCAGAAAATGACTTTTTTTTTAAACAGTCGCCATTTTGTGAAAATAAAATTATTTTTTATTTGTTGAGGTAGGGACTATAGCAACATCTTTATTAATTAAGAATCTTTTTTAAAAAAATATTTTAGATGAATAAAAATATTGAAATTATGTCAACCAGAATATGGTATTTTTTTAACCTTTACACTTTTATTTTATATTCTGAAAATAAATTCTGAACATAAATATTTCATATTCAAACCGATTCAGTTTCGATCCGAAGTCCTGGTTTTTACTATTGATTCGTCGTCTTGTTATAGGTTTGGTCTGATTTTCTGAATTTAAAAGGGTAAATATTGAGACTATTAATTAAATTGGGCAGGGTTACCAATCAATACTTCGGAAAAATCCCATCTAAATCCGATAACGTGTATGGAATTTAAAAAAATATATATCATAATATATGGGAAAGTACCATAGCTAAAATGCTCCACCCCCATATAAATCCAATATGATAAAATTAACGACCAGCGAGTAAAAGTCGTCATTGAATTATTTTGCCACGTATGTATAGCAATAGTCGGTATAGTTGTTAAAGAACAAATGACTACAATTTGTCTGTAGTTCCGAATAATGTTTATCGATCACCTGCGGGCTCGTTGTGCCTACTTTCTATTTTATGAACGATGTGTACCGGCCCCGTATGCCCGAAATCACATATTAATAGGAGCACTTGCCCAACCTTTTGCCGGTATCACTCAATTAACAAAGCCTCCTCGTCGCTGGGGAAATAATGGACCAGATCTGGATTCGGATATCATTCGCACAGGAAGTATACCGCCGAATTGGATGCACCGTCGTATTGGCGGAGCGTCCGTAAAAATCGAACAGAAAGAATGTCAAGATCGGACCGTAATCAACAGCTGGTAGCTGGAGGAGCATTTCGACGTCTCTGTGGAGCGATTTCATCACATTTTCGACATGTGTTCCACGTCTCTCTAAATTCGAACTGTATTATTTGCATTTCCGGCTGTGCCATTTAAGTTTTTACGAAGCGATCGATGTTTGACACTTTTATATTGAAATTGATCTTCTTCGACTAATTACATTAACCAGTGATCAAATTCACCATAGCCGGCAATTGTGGATCTTATTGATCTCATGGTGCTGGTGGAAATCGTTTTTATATGTCCGATTGGTACATATGAAACAGATCTTTGAATAAGTATCGGAGAACTATTGCAGAGGATGCATTAACAATGTTCGACAGTTCAAGCGCATTTAAAAAGAATCGAATGGGACTTTTTATAGAAAATCGCTCGATCGATTAATTTGATATGTGACAGCTGTTTATGAAATATTTATCAAGAATTTTGGATTAATTCCTACTTTTATGATCGTTGGTAATTAAGACTTCCTCGTTTGATTGGAAAAAATAGAATTGATTGGATGGAAGAAGATGCATTGCATTGTCGAGCAGGTTGAGCATGAATGAGTCTGAGTGCGGCGCGCATGAGAAAGCCTCTCGGATTCCGACTTCCGGTAGAAGAGCGAGGAGTGAGCAGTGAGCGGTGAGGAGTGAGCAGTGAGGAGTGAGCAGTGAGCAGTGAGCAGTGTGTCAGTGGGTCAGTCTGTTGCAGACGGCCGCGGCCGGTGGACGTCTTCGTCTAGTCCGGGACTGGCCGCGGTGCCGCATCCCTCGATCTTCTCGCGACTCTGCATGCGATGAGAATTTCGCCCTCTCTCAAAACCACCCTCGTAATTTTTAAACCCTTTTCGTCTTCGATCGCGATCTGGATTTTCTCGCATCGTTGAAAATGTAAAACCAATCGGTTCGAGAGAAAACTAGAATCATAGTGAAACCTACGGTTAGTGGTAAATCTTGCGCCATGCCAGCAGTTCAGCGATGTCACGCGGCCCCGGGTGCAACTCAGATTGCGCCCCAAAATTCAAATCGATCGATTCAAACGCTAATCAATCGTCGTTTTTGATTGCAGAGACTTAGCCGCGCACAGGAGTAGAACAGATCCAAGATGGGGAGGACGAGATATCTCATTGCGGCGATCGCGATATTCTGGTTGAGGGTACGTATTCTTTCCGTTTCGATCTTTCAAGTGCGCCTCAAATTTGGGATCGCGGATATAGAACGCCTCGGGCGTTCGACGCTCCGCAACTTTCTGGGTCACAATATTACACTATCTCGGGCGTCTTATCGAACGCGAGCACTTTCCTTCCGCTCGCGTCCGATAAGAAGCGTCTCAACGCCTTTGCAATTTCAGGGAGCCGACTGCGACGCGCCCCTCGTGGACTCGGCGTCGCTGCCCCTCGAGCACAGGGGAGGCGGCTACGGCCCGCCCGGCCCGCCCAGGGGCGACGACCCCTGGCCGCTGGCCTCTCCCGACAGCCCGCAGATCAAGCACCTCCAGGTCCAATGCGAAAAGACGCACATGCGAGTCAACATCGAATTCGACCGACCCTTCTACGGGATGATATTCTCGAAGGGCTTCTACAGCGACACCCACTGCGTCCATCTCAAACCGGGGACGGGACATCTGAGCGCCACTTTTGACATCTATCTGAACAGCTGCGGGATGTCCAGCTCGGCCAACCACAACGTCGCCGGATACGGCAGTCCGACCCCGAGCGGAAGCTACGTCGAGAACACGATAATCGTCCAGTACGATCCCTACGTTCAGGAAGTCTGGGATCAAGCGAGAAAGCTCAGATGCACGTGGTACGACTTCTACGAGAAGGCAGTCACCTTCCGGCCGTTTCAGGTCGACATGCTCCACGCGGTCACTGCCAACTTTCTCGGTGACAACCTGCAGTGCTGGATGCAGATCCAAGTGGGAAAGGGACCCTGGGCTTCGGAAGTGTCCGGCATAGTTAAAATCGGCCAGACGATGACCATGGTCCTGGCCATCAAGGACGACGAGAACAAATTCGACATGCTAGTCAGGAACTGCGTCGCCCACGACGGAAAGCGCGCGCCGATCCAGCTGGTCGACCAGTACGGCTGCGTGGTGAGACCCAAGATCATGAGTCGATTCCAGAAGATCAAGAACTTCGGCCCCTCGGCGTCGGTTGTGTCGTTCGCTTACTTCCAGGCGTTCAAGTTCCCCGACTCGATGAACGTCCACTTCCAGTGCGTCATCCAAGTGTGCAGATACAACTGCCCCGAGCCCAAATGCTCCGGGCTCGGCCACGGTCTCACGTCCGAATACGGAGTGCCGCTCCTGAGCAGCAACGGTCTCGGCGGCGGCGAATACCCCCACGGGGGCGGTCATCAAGACTACAGCGTGTCTTCGGGGCTGCCGCATGCCGAATACGGCGTGCCCCCGGCGTTCCCGGATCCGCGCCATCCAGCCGACGCTGCGGGTGCGTACTCGGAGAATCGCGAAGACGTCGTTCAGCCGCCCCAGGCGCAGGTGTCGCCCTCTCAGTCCAACGCCTCCCGATCCTCGTCTCCGTCGCCGCAGTCGCCGAACGACGACGACATGCATCTCCCTCCTCCACCGCTCCCCGGCCATCAGAGCGCCTACAAGACTCTAAAGAGGAAGAGCAGCGTCGTCGACGAATCTGAAGGAAATCTCGCATCGCTCGGGGGCCGGCCGAGGTCCGTCGACGATCTTCCCGAGCAGCTCCAGGGGGCCCGCAGACGGCGCGCCGTCGAGGGCGCGGTCGTCGCCAAGATGTACAAGAGGGAAGCGCAAGAGATGACCGACGTTAATACGAGCAGAATCATCCAGGTCGTCGCTCCCGGCGACGTCAATTTCGCGCTGAACAGCGCCGCGAGCAACGAGACCGTCATCGTCCAGTCGTCGAGCGAAGCCGATCCGGAGACGATCTGCATGTCCGTGCCGAGCTTCGTCGGCGGCCTCGTCATGCTCCTCCTCGTGCTGATCGTCGCCTCCCTCGTGGCGGCCTTCCTCTTCGTCCGAGTGCGGGCGGTGGACCGCAAGACGGCGACCACGACGTTCGTCAGCGCGCCCTACGACAACTCCGAGTTCGTCAAGGTCGCCAATTGAAGATGCCATCGGTGGACGTGATCTTTTACTAGAGACTGTATAAAAGAGTGTATGAAATAATTGTAGGAGTTCGAAGGATTAACCCGAGACTCTCTACGGATCCAAAGATCTTCCGATTTTTGCAGAACAGTGAAACGAGCACAGACTGTCGCCGACTTTTGCGCAGTATTCCCGTACTACCTCCGAGTCCTCGTCCGATCTGTTCCTTTCGTTCCCGCAACGCCCCTCATCACAAAAAATAATGTAAATTTAAACAAAATACAGCGGAAAAGCTTTAAATACTAACAAAACCTATTTATTCTTAGCGTATGGATAATTTAAATATTTATTATCATTGTCATTATGAAACCGAATCGATCGATGTGAAATATCATTTTCATCATATATATTTAGATAGGGAAACAAATTGTAAATCGTTATTATTAAATTATTTTTTTTCTAAAATATCTTTTATTTCAATCGAACTTTCAAGTATCACGGAGTGAAAGTGACGAATTAAAGAATCGAAGAGAAGAAAGAGTAGCTTCAGAATCAATCATATTGCCATTTCTATAAATTTGGAAGGAATCGATGAATATAAATGGAAGAAGACGATCTCCACCAACATATGGCATGAAAGTTTATGAAACAACCTCATATTAGATGTATCGAAAAGTCTTTGCCGATTGTTTGCCAATGAAAGAATTAATTCAAATTAGAATGAAAGAGCCAGGTCTGGTGAATATGGAAGGTGTGGAAGTTCTTCCCATTTTAATTCCCTGATTTTTTCAGATGACCTTATTACTTGTGCATCACTAAATTGTTCCCGATTAATTTTCGACGCTTGACTCTCAATTTTTTTGTTCATCCTTTCCAATTGCTGCCATAATAAACAATTCCTTGAATATCCCAGCCGCATAAAAATTTTGCGTCTTTGGAGTCAGAAATGGTTTTTCCTTCAGCGAAAGCTAATAACTTTTACGACTTATGTCATCATAAACAATCCATTTTTCATCCCTAGTTACAATTTGGTGCAAAAGGAGATAAATTTATTGTCTTGACAACAAAACTTTGCACGCGTTTTGTCGCCCTCCTTTTTTATCGTCGGACAGTTCGTGCGGCATCCAAATCCCCGTTCGATTCGTCTTCCCGATACGTTTTAAATGCTCTTGAGTTGTCATCCTCTACGATAGTTCTTCGATACTCAATCGAGGATCTGTTTCCACTGTGGTTCTCAAATATGTCGTCGTCAAAATTTAAGGGCTTTCCAGCTCTAGGGGCATCTTTCAAACATCGGTTACCCGATTTAAATTTTGAAAACCAAAATCGACATGTAATAATGGTAAATTTGTGACTTTATGGCCTTGGTGATGTTCAACCCCTGGTCGAAATACAGCAGCATATGATGCCGAATATGATGTTGATCGCTTCCAGGGTATTCCGGGGCATTTTTTTTACCCGTTAAAATTCCTGATCGCTAGTTCTTTAATTTTTATTACCTTGATGCTGTCTTCACAGTGACTGGACAGTCTAATACGAACCTTTATTTAAACAGCAAGATTTTTTAGAATAAAAAATATCACTACTACCTGTATAAATTCCGCCAAATCAAGTGTTTATCAATCAAATATTGATTGTTGACTCAATAGACTTGTTTAGAGGCTCAAACATCTGAGCATGATAAAAACATCTTCAAAAAAAGAGATAAGATCGAACATAATCAGAATCAATCTTCTTTTTGTATACTAAACATCTGTGAAAGTCTAACAATAATTTTGAAACAGCGAGTGACTATAAGAAAGCGTGGAGCTTCGAGGGTCATAATTTGTCACACAATAGCTCCTTATAATCGCCCTTTTATCATGGTTCCTTTATAACGCAAACAAAAAAAAGAAACTCTTTTTAATTTATTTTAAAAGCAATAAAGGCTTTTAAAGCAATTAATCTTATAGTTGGGGAAATATTGTTAATAAACACATTAATAATTAACGATTTCTGAGTAATAAGTAATATAGATGATAATATCAAGTATCAGATGATTAAAATAATGTAATAAAAATTTGATCATCAACGATCTACGAATTAGTAGCTGCTTATAATAAATGCGTTTAATGTGCTTAATATTGCAATACTTCGATCAAGTTCTGCGTTATAACTTCAGCCAGGTCTTTTGAAGCCTTAACCACCTTGCATCAAAAGTAGATGATGCTTATTTAACAAAAATAACATAAATTACTTGTAGATAAAATAGCAGCTTTGTAGATTTAAATTTAATGCCGTTATTTACAATTATTCATGTTGCGAAAATTATTATTAATGTTCGTAACGTTGAAAATTTGCTAGTAACTTTCCTGATTAACATTACATAAACACTGAGCGGATGTCACAACCAATTATAAATAATTAGTTAGAAAAAAGGAAATTGATTTTTTTTTTAATTATTTATATTTCAAATATATATTCAAGTGACATCTACATTTTTAAATTTGAATTAATTAAAATATTTTTATAAATTAAAAGCATTAAAGTGGAAATAATATGAATGATCATTTTTTCAAATTAAATCGCATTTTATAATGTTTGATATAAAGTAAAATTATCTAATGAACAAATTATTTTAATTATAATAAATCATCAATAGATGACACTAAATATTATTCCGTAATAAGGCATTAATTGAGTATTTAATAAACCGTCCATAGGTGGCATTAACATTTAACAATTTTGAAGAAAGTTATTTTAAAATGGTTCGAATATTATTTTAAATTATATTTTCAAATATAACTATGTATTTTCACAAAATCAGCATATATTCAAATATAACGATTCAATAGATTCTCTAAATTTTGTAAAACCCATCAATTGATAAAGTCAGGGAGATTTGGTAAGATCTATGCATGGTTACTGTTAAAAAAAATCCATTGCAAAAGCCAAAAGGTCTAACCAGATCATTTTATTGACAGAAGAGTTATTTATAACTGAATATAAAATTTAATCTGATTTCAACTAAACTGCTTTTTATACGCCCTCATTGGCAAATTAAAAATAAAAAAAGATCAATTTCATATAATCTGTAATCGACGTTGAATTCTTATTATCATAATGATTATGATACGTTAATGTGAAGGAATTTTCTTGTCAATAATCATAATTTCGATCATAAAAAGCATTTTTTATTTATGAAATTACATACATTTTTATGCTAAAAATCTGAATTTATAAAGCTATTTGCTACTAATTGTCTAATTGAATTTAGGTGCTAAATATATATTCCCTTAATCTTTAACACACAATTTAAAAATATTAATGAGACCAGAAAATAGTCGAAAATTTGACTGTTTTAAAGTCAGTTTGTATTGAGACGCGTTTCAGGAAACACCTATTTTTTTATCATTAGAAAATGGGTGTTGTGAATTTAGTGTTTTGTTTTGAATTATTTTTTAATGCAACAATCGATGGAGAATTTCTGATTTGGAAATTTGGATTTCATATGAATTGTCGTTAACCGGATAGCGTAAAAAAGGTTTTGTTAAAGAGAATAAAATAATAGTAACAATTAGAGAGAACGAAATAAGATATGAGACATATGATTAAAAAAAAACTCCAAGAAGATAAGCCTGTCTATTTTTTAAAATTAGTTTAAAAAAAATAATAGAACTTGATTCAAAATTTCATAAAAACTTTTTTTAAAGAGCCCATTGTTCTTTTATGGGATTTAAAAATATGCCAAACGGTGGAAAATTATAAATTGATTTATAAATATGCATTGAAAGTGAATAATTTTACTTAATATCATCGATGTATTCAGAATATTGATACCAAAAAAAGTAAGAAATTACACCAATAATAAATAAAACATTAACGAAAATCATGGGATTTTTGGATAGGAATGAATTTGAGTCTCTGTTAGTATCCATAGTTAAGAGGTTCAATTCTCTTATGAGTCTATCCCGATTGGGAATTTCATTCATGATATTTTCCACCAGTTTGGTTTCGATGTCATCCAATTGATTTTCTTCATAAAATTTATTATACCTGTCGTCCAGATAAGCCATCTCAGAGATTTCTCTTATGTGGAACAACAATAGACTATTTCTGTTCCTTAAAATCATATTATTTTTATCGCCGTACTTAATCTTCTTTGGTGCAAGAAAAAGCCTTCGCGTCAGGGTGCTTGTAATGGTCATTGTATCATGTTGCACTTGTCCAATCAAATCCAGCAGGTCGTCCATGAAATAAGTTTCATCTTTGATATTCGTTATTACTTTGCTTATTTCTTCTAATACTGCTGGTAAATTGTCAACGATCATATGAATTACAAGCTGGTCTGCATGTACCGGAAGGGCGTATGGACTAACACTGTCCAATTCATCATACCCATATCTGGCGAGAACCTTCTGCCAAATAAATATAAATGATATAATAACACGATATTAATAAATAATAAATGATCATCTGTTTGCAACTATACCTCCAAGATGAAGAAGTACAATTTCGGTTTACATGTCAGGCCGACATTTTTATCTGAGTAGAATTTCTCCATTACTTCCAGATCATCGACTTTACTCTTGGATGTATACTTTGACAATACGACGATTGCAACGCAATCGTCATTTGTATAATCAGCACTTCGCACTTCTAGTTAAAAAAAAAATAAGAAATCAATCATTTTGAATACGCAATATCCATTTTGAGTTTATCCAGAAAGTAAGGTTACAATATTTATGTAGGATCGAAAAATGCTTATATGTAATTGAAATTAAGAGAACACTTCATTAATATATTAAGCTATTTTTCAACGTAATCGACGTCGAGATTGTGACATTTCTGTAGTCGGGGCAATAGATTATGTATGCCAATGTCATAGACCACCGCTGCCAATCTCCTTCGACCTTCTGATCGTTGGAAAAACGTTTTCCATCCAAAAGCTCTTTTAATTTATTGAAATGGTGATAGTGTAAAGGCGCCGTGTGGCATAAAATTCATCAAAACCAAACCCAACGGTCCCAAATTACAGATGCCATGACTTTTCCGACTGAATGGATCGTCTTGAATATTTTGGTATTTGGGGAAGATGAATGACACCGCTGAAGTGATTGTCTTTTGCATTCTGGAGTATATTAACGTCTCATCAATAGGGGTCGTAAATAATCGTAAATTAAATTATTCGAATATGAAATTAAAATAAGTTTCATACATAAGCTCTATATCCTAAGTGTTAGGGTTGTCGAAATAGATTTTTTTTTAATATCTTGAAAAAATACTTAAATCGTTATCGAACATCCAAAGTCACAAAAAATGTGCAAAAAAATGAGTCAACAACGTCAATGATGTCAACTTCTAAATTCTTAGGATAAAGATTTCTTTTGTGGGTCCTCTGTCGTGCGAATTTCTTCCAAAAGTCTCCAGACCTGACACCAGTGATTTTTTTTTGCTTGGAAGACGTGCTCTGTTCTGTGGCTCGCATAGTCACCAGATCTAACACCCAAAATGACATGGGTTAGCAGAATATGATCCAATAGTGTCAGAACTTTGAAGCTCATGATCGCATTTAGGTTTATAGGTAGAACTATAGTTTTAGCCTGATAATAATTTAAGAAAAAATAAAATGTATCGCAGTATTGATAGTGAGTGTTAATTCATTTGACAAAATACTAACAAACAATTTTATCTAAAACTAGCCGGTATCCGGCGCGTTGCTGCCACAGAAGTAATAATAAGATTTACTGTAAGTTAATTTTACTATATTATTTGAAAAAGTGCAAACAATAAGTTGGCAAAGTTTTGTCGCAATCGAATGAACGGTATGGCAGCGCATTAAATACGGACAAACAAACATTGATTTTTATATACTAAATAAACTATGCCTATGTTACTCACAGAATCCTTAGCAATAAGTAGACGAAGTTTTATCGCAATCCAATGAACGGTATGGCAGCGCATTTCAAACGAACAAAACCCAATTCATTTTTATATATTGGAAAAGAAGAAGATAACTGCAACGCAGTCCCCCAAAACAACATAATATTTATACTCAATCACTATAAATAGGGTTTTTTAGTGTTAACTAGTATATTAGATGCTCTTCAAAATTTAAATAAATTTATGGGCGGGATAGGCCTTGAGCTATTAAACATGTCAATAGCTTTTCTACTTCTCCAACATGAATTCAATGATTGACAAATTCATTTTCATCCAGTCAGCAAACAAATTGAAACAAACTTTTGTCAAACAAACTCAAACTACAAAACACGCGTTAACGCGTGAACGGACTTACAGAAGCACCGTGTAAAACTTGTGATTTCAAGTGAGCGATCAAATGTGTTAAAGTCAATTTGGCCGTAAAAGATACAGCTCATCAATCTTCAGTATTAATGTACATTCAATTTAGCTAAAAATGTTACACATAAGGGACAACGCTTCTAGGTTTATGACAAACAACATAATTCATAAAGAGGAGTGGCAAAATCAATACTGAAGATCATAAACTCATTTATTGACATTGAAAATTGATAAACTTATAATCTGTAGAATTCAACACAATGCCGTATTGACAAATATTTATAAGACAATAATAAGGTCGGTAGTGACTTGCAAAGATAAAATATGAGACATGGTGATATGTTTTGAAACATTTGAGAGGACAATGGACAGGGATCAAACCAGGAAGTCATGGACACGTATGGAAAAAGTTTCCTTCTCCGCTACCTTCACTGGGAATTTTGCAGGTTTTTAACGAAGAATACTTTACGGAAGAGACGACTACATTAGGGCTGATGATTTTAGCAAAGACACCGAACACCGACAGTAAGCTCAAGACAGATGTAAATGATTGTATGGTTATATGAGCCACTTTTCTATTCTTTTAAATAAGTTATACAGGTAAATATACAAGTTAAGACAAAATATGAATATTTACCATTTCCAAGTTCAGTTAGATTATTATAGCCTTTCTTGCTTAATTTTGAAGATCGAAAACCCAGATGCTTGAAGCACTCTCTAAATTTTCTAGTCTTTTCTGAAAAGGGATTTGTTATAGTTATTTTAAATTAATTCACTTTACACTGTAGTTGATGATGCATACTTGTAATATCTTCTGAATGTTTATTGATGAGATACACCTTTCCACGGTTATCATGATCCATTCTATAGAAGGCGTCGCCTATTTCTAATATTTGATTCCTCATTTTTCGTGTTTGAACGATCTAAAAATATATTTTTAAACAATACTAAAAATTAAGCTCAAACTCAATTTATTGAGGTTTTATATTTAAAAATCTATGTCTGGAATATGTTTTGATTATCCTTTGCTGAGCACCAAGTGAACATAAACGAACCTTCATCTCGGAATATGGAATTAAACTTATTCATAATTGTATCTATCTAATAAAATGTATTTCAATATTCACACATGAAGATTCGGAATTTCAGTTAGCATGTTAGTCAAAGATAGATCGTATTTGAGAAAGTTTATATTCTACAAGTTCGATATTATAAGTCAAAATATTACAAAAGCAATGTTCTATCAAAAAAATATTATACCCTCGTCCAGCTTACCTTATTATTTAAGAGGAAAGATTCCCGATTTACAAAGAGCACATTTCACAACAGAAAAGTTTTATTATGTATCAATATCTAACGCTATGAATCGCTTATCGTAGGCTTATCACTTATCAAACGATGATAATATTATATGTACTAGCAATATGTGTTCTGAAATTGTATATGATCGTCAATGAGTCATATAATCGTGACTGTATGTATGTGTATAAATTCAGCACAATTTAATCGAAATTACATAGTATTTGCATTAATATATCGATACTTTTAGTCATAATCAGATTTTAATTTGTGCGATAAATCGAAGATATGTCAATTTCTCTTGACGCTATGCGACTTGAGAGGTTCGAAATAAAAAGTTTAAGAAAAAATATCGAACCCAAGATGAGAGGCCAGGAAGTCATGGACATGCATGGTGAAGCATCAATATCTTCTTCGTCCGAACCCGGCATCTCCATTAGTGGCTGGTCACGTGGCACGGATGCTGACTCATATAGTCCCTCTTACCGAATTAGATTCTGGGACCGAGTGGCAACAGATCCGTCGGAAGACCTGGGCTGATCAGAAACACAAAAACGCAGCATGTTTGGGCCTGGGCAATTGGAGAGGTTCAGGACGAGACGACAGACATCAGACAGCGACTGACTGGATTGGGGGTACATTCAAATCGAACCCATTTCCTGCGCTGCTGAATGATCTGTTTTGGGTTGCCCCGGACTAGCCACACGAAATTTCCGCGGGAAAGACCAGCTTCGGACCATGTGCACCCGAAGGTGCGATGGAGGAGGAAGGACAGAGGTTAAGCTAAATTTCAAGGGAATACTACCGCGGGTTCAGTTCCACCACAAGTCAAACCTCAGTTTGAAAGGGGCTGCAGCAGATGACGGACTGCAGGGGTTACCCCTTTTCCATGGTGCTCGTATCGGTTCTGACAGCCTAAAACTGTTCTCCCCTATTTGCTTAGGCTGTTGAGGATAGTGGTGAGCCTTTGACAGTCTCCACCGACCCCTTTATGGGTACGCAGCACAGGGTGACCTGCGCACCCAACTCATAATGGCTGGACTACCCCAGTAGCGTTTGATGAACAAACCGACGAGGTTGCTTTCGCTTACCTCTACTCCACATCATTACCCCAGGGATTCAACCGTTGCCTATGGGCGTAGGGTCGGCTCCCCCACCCCCCTGGGGTTTTATGGGTGGGCGTCGTGGAGTCTAACGTGGAGCTGCCGTGCAAATCTGTCAAATTCCTTGTGTTTCGTCGTGTCCCATATTTTCTTGAGAGTAAGGATACACTCTAAAATGCAGTAGAAGGGACAAAGTCAAACACTCTTTCTTATATACGATTTTCTGTCCTGGCGCTTTCAAATATACATAATTAAGTAACTCACACAACCATAGCGTACGAAAGCTCTAATCACAGACAGCGCATTTTGCCACGTCCAGGCCCAGACATGTGGCGTCTATGTCTACTTATCTATTCCAACATATACGATGTCTTTCGACGGGTCTGCTGCCACTCGGTCTCCACTCAAAACCTAACACGGCTCAAGGTATTCTATAAGTCGGCATCCATGCTAGTGACTTGAGACGTGTTTTATTTCAATCCAAATGAAATTGTAAATGCAAAGGAAACAAAAAAAACCAGTTGTACGTAATATTTGCAACATATTTTATGTGTTATAAAAATTAAAAATTTTCACTCAATGAAATCTAAATAATAAACATCAGCGTTAATTTCTGGATGTTAAGGTTATTAACCAATTGTTACAACAAATTATATGAAGATTTTTTTATTTAATTACAATTAGAGTAAACAAATTTTTGGACAATATTATTTAAAATGTCTTTTTGCAAGAAAGGTGCAATGTTTTTTTTTTTTTCGATCAAAATTTAGTTCACCTATTTATTAAAAAAATTGAAATTTTGTATTGATTTCAATTAAAAATTGCGATTTGCACAATGCATCAAAGCAGTAAATTCTGATGGCGAAATTCCATGGGAAGCACCTTATAACTCGACTATTTCCGACGGAAATTTCTGAAAAATCTTCGGGCATATTTTAAAATAGTAATGAAATTTTATTTAAGTTAATTCTAATTATTCTTTCCCTGATTAAAAAAAAAACGAAAAACGCTAAAAAATCAGCCTCTTATGATGTTTTTCCCCCTTTTAAGGCGTTCAACTCCTCTATGAGCTTATCTCGATCAGGAATTTCTGCGATATCACTTTCCACTATTTTTCTTTCAATATCGTCCAATTTGTTTTCTTCATAATATGTAACATACTTAACATCATCAAGAAATATCATTTCTGAAATATTCCTTATAAGGAACAAGAGCAGTCTATTTTTGTATTTTAAAATTGATGTAAGTTCGTCGTCGTAGTTAATCTTCTTCTCGCTAAGAAGAAACCGTCGCGTCAGTGTGCTTGTAACGGTCATTGAAATATGATGTACTTGTTGCACCAATTCCGGTAGATCATTCATGTAATATTTTGTAGCATCAATCTTCATCATTACTTTGCTTATTTCTTTTAATGCTTTTGGTAATTTGTCAACCATCATATGAATTACAAGCTGATCTGCCATTATCGGAAGTGCGTATGCAATAAGAGAGTCCGTTGTAGTGTTGTTGTTTGTTTTTGGTGCCATCTTAACAAACAAAAATATGGGTGACCATTCAATTTAATATACATAAAGGATAAATGATCATCAGTTTACAACTATACCTCATAAAGAAAGAAGTACAACCTCGGTTTACATTCTAGTCCTTCATTTTTGTCCGAATAGAAATGGTCCATGACGTCGAGGTCCTGTAATTTGCTTAGGGCTTTCTTACCGGTTTCCATTGTTGATAAAACGACGATAACTACGCAGTCGTCTTTTTTATAAACAGCATTTTTCACGTCTAGTTAAAAAAAAGTTTTTTTTTAATTCACAATTAAAGGTAACAAACATTTTAACATTTATGTTTGTTCCAAAAAATATGGGAAAAGGATGGTGATCCTAATGTTGATTAATTTATTCAGTGCCTATCGACACTACTGGGAATTACAATTTTATTTCTCAATGATTTTCGTTCTCGAGAAATGGGAATTCTTGATTTCTATACTCAAATTTCTCGAGAATTCTCGATAAATTTTTTAAAACCTTTAAAACTTTTAACTCTTTAAAACGCGTACCATTTAAATTAGAATCGGACATCTGAGTTCGGTTTTTCGGAATCACAAAAACAACGAGTCTTCTTCGAACGTGCGAAAGAAAGCGTCTCGACTAGTGTGTATGAAGTGCTTCGAAAACCGAACAATATGCTTGCTAATATTTTTTTTTAAAAAAAGATCTAATTATTATGGCTTAGCTATCCGCCTACATATTTGTTCAACAAAAAATTTGAGAAATGCTATTTGGGCCACATACTATCAGAAAGTTTCTACTGACGAAGTCCCTCAGAATTCACACTGGCCAGAAGGCGCAGATTCTTGGTGCGAATTGCGAAAATATGCAACTACAAGATCGTTATATTTGTACAAGCAACCTCCCTGTCTCAAAGAGCGTCTTCAGCAAATCTAAGAGCCATTTATGAAGAATTAACGTCTGATAATTTATTGGAAAGATGCCTTGGCTCGTTTCAACGAGTGCGCATGGTCCCTGGTACCGAAATATATTTTTTATAGCAAAAAAATACTAGAAATCGCAATATATACTGCAGCCTGCATTTTTAACGATGCATTTACCCATATTTTAAAAATAATGGATAAAAAGATGCATTGCGATTCGTGGAGACGCGCAACTAAGAATGTATACGCCTTGCCAACCGCCAAGGTTCTGAATCTTCTAAATAAGCTAGAACAGTTCACAGATACTTCAAAGCAGCCAAAAAAGAAGAGGCTGAAGTAGCTGAAGATTTTTTTTATGAAGTTGGAATCGCTGATTAGTAGTATATTTCCCTTTTCGACAATTTTGTGGTATTTAAAACTTTAAACGCGTTTTTCTTCGAAATGACATTTTTGCATGTGGTGTGGAAAGAATTTTGAAAAACCAAGTCGCCGATCTGAAATTTAACGAGCTTATTTAAAATATATATGGCTATGGTCGTTTGCAAAACCAGATCAAAATGTTTATTTATCTTACGTTTTATATTTAAAAAAATCCCAAAAAAAACCTTTCCCTGTAAATGAATATTGAAGAGGCCCATAGTTCTGCAGTGGACTGTTTGTGGCTGCACTGTGATGATGATAAAAACAACAACATTTTAATAGGAAGACAGGAATATGATATTTACCATTTTCAATATATTTTAAGTGTTGACCATTTCTTCTGCTTATCTTGAATGGCCAGAATCCAAGATGTTTTAAGCTCTTCTGAAAGTCTTTTGTTTTTTCTGAAAATATGTCCCTTTTAGATTTATTTCATATAGTTAAATTTGCAATATAATTCAAAGTACATATAATATATACCATTAAAACATCTATTTTCAAAATAGTCATTGATAACGTAGACGGGTCCACGATTTTCATGATTCATCTTATAGTACAAGTCGTGTATATCCAATATTTGTTTCTTTTGCTCCATTCTTGGGAAATCTGCGTTCGTCTGTGATGAAATATTAGCACAGAATTTAATTTTTCAATGAAAATGATTCTTGTATAATACGAGCTGAAAGATAAAAATATACTATAAATATATTTTGATCAAATGTGGGGTAAGAATGATAGCTAGTTTTTGTTATAAGTAAAAATATATAATAGGTTAAGAGTCGAATGCGTGGGCGTTGTTTGGGTGAGCTGAAGTGGGAGCTCTTATTAAATCTCTTAAATCTAACAAAGCTTCTTTGTTCAAACCGATTTGTTTCAACTTTACTACAAACCTTTTCTATATAATATTCTATCGCTCCTACCAGATTTATGTCAATTTTTTAAAAACTGTTTAAAAAAAGTTAAAAATTAAAAAAAAAACAAAAAAAAAAATTAGGCTACACACAATTTTTAATTTTTTTCTTAAATAGTCGCCATTTTGCAAAAAAATATTATCTGAGGTAAGCTATAGATACATTTTTACTAATTAACAATATTTTTTGTTTTAGATGAATAGAAACTAGAGGTAGGAATCGCGACAACCAGAACACGCCCTTTTTTTACGTTTTACGCTTTATCAGCCTATACATTTTTTAACACCTGATAAAAAGTGTACACCGTGCTAAATGTAAATGTGCACCGTGCATATGAAAAAGTGATTTAAAAAACGGAAAAAAACTGAATATTCATAATT
This sequence comes from Stenopsyche tienmushanensis, assembly GCA_008973525.1. Taxonomy (NCBI): domain Eukaryota; kingdom Metazoa; phylum Arthropoda; class Insecta; order Trichoptera; family Stenopsychidae; genus Stenopsyche; species Stenopsyche tienmushanensis. Next base: position 637,222 of record WACJ01000168.1, on the reverse strand, counting down.
ATTGCTTTTATTGACTATAGTTGAGGTTAAAATGTAACAATTTTTGTAATGTTAACTTTGAAAAGTGTCTAAAAACAAGAAAAAACATCGAAAATGGCCAACAGAGCATCGCAGAGAGTGACTAGGCGAACAACTAAGCGACAAGGTTTTCGTGTCCAACCGGACTGAATTTCGGACCACTGACACAACGAAGGAACGTCTCGCGATCGGACGCCATGTCCGAAAATGTCCACAGAACATGGTCTGCGTTCATGAACGGATCTCCGCGTGGACACTTCGAAGTTGTTGAAAGCCCAAACCTAACCTACGAGGCCCTAAATCGCCCGTGTCCTGTGAGTAACTGAGACGTCCAGTGATCCGGGACGACTCGGCGATATCTCAGGCGGTGCTTAACCGAGAGGTAGAAAATGAGAGGTGGCGGCCGACGACCGACGCAGACCACCTCTCCTGCCATCTAAATAAAGCCGCTTTCTTGGTGCGACGACGGAGATCGCCGAACGCGCCTGGGGCATCCGCCTCTATCTGGATTCGTCTGAATCTTTGGGACGGGAGAAAATATAGCAAGTCTTCTGTCCAACAAAAAGAACAAAGTGAAAAACGAAGTTCAGGGAGCTTACGTGATTTAATCCTCAGCCTGCGTCATATCGTACATTGAACAAACCAATAAATATAAATACCAAACCAAGGCGCCGGCAGTTATTCCGCGTCCATGAGTCCGACAGGAGACTCGAAATATCGAAAAAATATATATTTGAAATCTTAATGCACCTCTTAAATAATTACTAAGCGCGATCGTATACCTGTTTTTCAATGTAATTAATAGTATATAAAATATTTCTAATAAACTGAATTAAAATACATACACTTTATATATTTAAGTGTGGCATTGCAACGCATATCGGGTATTAGCTAGTATACACGTAAAAAAGAAAAAGTAATAAAATACACAATAAAAAGTTAAGAATTTAAACAAATTTAAACTAAATATAAATAAAATATCTAGTTTGCGTTCATTCTCTCACAATTAGAACATGAAATAATTGTTTTTCTGTATGTCATGTATACAGGTTCGATAAATATTGCAAACTTGCGTGCTCTTTTTTTTATTGTTGGATATGGGCAAAACCTGCAAGTTCTCGCCGGCACTCGGGATGCTGTAGATGTTGAATTAGTAGAGTTCTCTGGTAAAGTACTTGCGACGACTTCTATTACTTTTCTTCCACTCAGGATACTTAGTCCATAGTAAGTACGCATTTAGTGCAGCTATGCCTATAAAAGATGCGAAAAAACCATCTTCTCGTCGACCGCGAATAGTCTGCCGTTGTAATATAAATTTATTTCAGGTTTTTTATAATTTTCATTTAATTCATCATCGTGAAATTCCGTACTTCAAACCGCCTTGTATTGCTGCCACGTATGACACAAGGGTTGACGTTACTTAGTAAAAACTCTTTGGGTAACTCTCTCTTATTCTTTCTAAGGGTACCGGTTAGGGTTAATTACCGTATTGTGGTCGAATCGTGTCCATGACAACTCGATTTCCTTGACCGATTTCCCTACGATTATCAAAGTCAGGAGTAAATTTGTAAATTTAATATATATTCCGTGGAAGAGTCAGCTGCTACCCAATTTTTTTTTTTTTGGTGTGAACATTTTTCCAGTAGGTAGTAACATACAAATGTTACATACCAAATAAGTATTAAGAGAAATAAGAATTATTAGTAGAGTGAAGCACTGTACACTGTAGATAAGTCATATCAACAAAATAAGCAATGCAATTGATAACATTTCTTTCCACTGAGACACCCACTGACACTCACAAAATTCCTGATTTATCAATAAATTATTTATTTCCGTCGCTGCAGATGAATATGATAATAATACTTTAGTGTAATTCATAATAATATTATGGAATTCAGAACCCCGTATCTAATATATTTCATATCAATAGTCTCACTATTAGAGTTGGGCTGCAGTAAATACATCATGGTTAGGGAAAGGTTAATGATTTTAAAAAAATGGTTGAAACTTAATTTTTTTATCCAGTAACCATACAGTTGCCAAATTTGATAATGAAAAGGCTTGAAGCCTTCAGCATTATCAAATTGAACAAACGTATACAAGAAAGAGCTAAATAGGATTGCACACAAGAAAATTTAATCAATTATTAGAAGAATAGTTGATTATTGAATAATTAATTACAGATTTTAAATATTCTACCTTCGATACGTTACGCTTCTTCGACTATATACTCCTTTTTGTCAATTATCTAATCGATATTATAAACGAATTATATTACTGTTGAGCCAATTTTATCTGCATATGGCTTTAATAGAAGATAACAGCGATAATCTAAAAATATATTCCATAATACAGTAGACTCGCGATTATCCGGGGGACTGCCGGGGAGGACAAACGCGGATAACTGGAAAACGCGGATAATCCAAATCATCAAATTTCTACTTGGTTTCGATTATAATATCACATATACAAAACAAAATTTTATTTCATAATTTTAATTATTTATTAAGAAAAACGCTCATAGTTAACCTGTGTGATAGGATGATCGCGTATTTGAGAGCGCATTTCATTAATTCAGAAAGAGAGAGAGAGACGGATAAAATGTAGCGCAGTTCGTTAACTCGGTAACGTTCGGTAACATGGGAGACAGAGACGAAGATCTTCTTGCGTACATCGCACAATTGTAAAGATCGTTAACCCAAATTTATCAACTAATATTGATGTGTAATCGATTTTACTCTCAATCTCACTAGATGTGTGTTAATAATTTATTTCCTCGTTCATTGGATTTTTTAACCAAAAAAAGAACTAGAATGGCGGATTCTAGTTTATATAGCATGTGTTTTTAAAAGGTTAATTTTAAAAACAATATGAAGTAATGTAACTTTACTATTTTACATATGGTTTTCGCTCGAGAATTCTCGCGAATTCAAATCATCGAGAAATCAAAATCCCTACTTGTAAAAAAATACGAGGAGAATTCAAACATTAGCCGGAATTTTGCTCTACAAATTTATTAGTGATGTATAAAAATACAAATTCAGTATCTTATTTTTCTACATAGTTCCTTTCGTCAGAAATACATTTACTACATCGGATAGGAAGCTTCTTGATCCCGTCACTGAAGAAAAAGGGCGAGAAGTAGCATGCTTTGTTGCGCATCGAATAATTATTAATTTTCTAGTAAACGAACGTGTGAAATCAAGTGAAATTTTGAGACCATTTGGAGCACAATACGTAATGTTACTCTTAGTAAGACTCGTTTATTTGGCCCAAAAGTTTCGTGAAGGTCTGAAAGTCGAGAAACAGTCTGCTGGAAAAGTGATGAATACGGTATTTTGGGACTCAAAAAATATTTTATTGATTAATTTTCTACATGACACACAGACAGTGAATGTTGCCTACTACTGCCAACAGCTAGATGACTCTAAGGCTACTTATCGTAAAAAAAGATGAATAAAATTGATTCCAGCTGTCACTCGTGATAAATTCACTCAATTATACTGGAAACAACTACCTTACAGTTCAAACTTGGTTCCCATGTGACTACCATATGTTTATAGAAGCATTAGAAGGGCAACGATTTTAAAACAACGCTGTGGTCGAACAATACGTGCGCAACTGTTTTTCGGAGCAGTCGCCTTTTCGGAAACTTCACACGTGCGCCAACGAGTGCCAACGAGGCAAGGTAAGATTTTATTTTTATTTATTTTTATTCTTTTTATTGCTAGAGGTTGTGACCTTAGGGCCAATGCCTCCCTGATTATACAAGCTTAAATATTAATGACCTTAAATTTATTTTTATTTACATTGTTTGAATTATTTAGCTATGTAATATAACGTCTTAAAGAGATAAAAGAAAAACTATATACAAATAAAAAAAATATACTAATAAAATATACAAATAAAATACGCATCTAGAGAATATATATACTAATTAAAAAATATATATATATGTAAAGATTAAAAGGTTACAACATTAAAAATATTAAAAATTTACAATAAAGTTAAAAATGTACAATAGAGAAGCTTATTTTATATTTAATATTAAGGAGTTTAGATACATACTTTAGTCTCGCCTATCAGATACTCTTTTTTGAGTATCGGAATCTGCGAATGTTCCTTGTGACTTTAAGACCAAGTATCGCCTTCGGGCGGCAATTCAAGCTGCTCGAGTAGGAAGATGAGGATGGAGTCGCGGAATCCGGCGGAGAGGAGTATGGACAGCAGTCCCTCATGCCGGACCTTATCGAAAGCTTTGGCAACGTCTAGGAAGACGATACACCGTGCCCATTTTCCTCTCCATGCCTTCGTGAATGAATTCGGTGACGCGGAGGAGCTAGTATACGGAAGAGTGAGCCCTGCGAAAGCCGAATTGTTCGCAGGGGAGGACATTGAGGGATTTTGCGTCAGATTCGATGGGATTTTGCCTGGAATGGACAACAGACTAATGGGACGATCGGAGGTTGGATCATAATCACACGAATGTGGCTTGCGTATGAAAATTGTATTGGCTGTCTTCCAGCCGGTCGGGAAGTGATTGAAGCGTAGGCAAGAGGGTATTGGGGAGAAGTTTAACTGCTAAGGGGGGGGGGGGATATTACCTGGGCCAGGGGATTTTTTATTTTTTAGTATTTTTATAAATCGCGCGAGCTCCCTGGGGAAGGAATAAGGAATTTGTGTAGATAGAGGAGAGAATCGGAAGGAGCGAACCGTCTCGTTGACGACACGATCGGTATCCGGGGCGGTTGGCGAATTTAGTGGTAAGCACCTTACAGACTATCCGCGAAGACGTTCGCAATATCTTGCTCAGAATAAACAAAGTCAAGAAAATTACAACATTTAATCTCAATGACAATTAAATAATAAAAATCGTTAAAAACGAAAAAAAAGGTTAATAACGAATTACCACAAAGCAGTTAGTGTAGCTCATTTTCCTTTAATTTTCAGTTAATGTTAAGGCGTTCAACTCCTTTATGAGCGTATCTCGATTAGAAATATGCACCATGTCATTTTTCATTATTTTGTTTTCAATTTCATCCAATTTGTTTACTACATAATATGTATTATACTTAACGTCATCCAGATAGATCATATCCGAAATTCCCCTTATAAGGAACAACAGCAGTTTATTTTTGTTCTTTAGCTTCATTGTATCTTTGCCATCGTAGTTAATCTTCTTCTCCTTTAGAAGAAACCGTCGCGTCAGTGTGCTTGTAATGGTCATTGAAATGTGATGTACTTGTTCCACGAAAGCCGGCAGATCATTCATGTAATATGTTTCAGCATCAATCCTCATCATTATTCCGCTTATTTCATTTAACGCTTCTGGTAATTTGTCAACGATCATATGAATTACAAGCTGATCTGCCATTATGGGAAGTGCGTATACATTTACAGAATCTGATGTAGTGTACCCGTCTGTTTTTGCTGCTATCTTAACAAAAGAAAAAAAAAAGAATGACTGCTTACTTTAATATACATAAAGGATAAATGATCATATGTTTACAACTATACCTCATAAAGAAAGAAGTACAGCCTTGGCTTACATTCTAGTCCTTCATTTTTATCCGAATAGAAATTATACATGACGTCGAGGTCCTGTATATTGTTTATGGCTTTCTTACCGAATTGTATTGTCGATAAAACGACGATGGCTACGCAGTCATCATTTTTATAAACAGTAGTTTTCACTTCTATTTAAAAAAGAATTGTTTTAGTCAAAAATGTACTAAGAACAAAATAATGAAGCATTGAAAATGTAATTAAATGTAAAAAATATTTAAAATAAGCTTGTTCCAAAAAAATATGGGAATAGGATGTTGACGTTCATCATATGTTCATTAATGTAGGTATTGCCTATGCAAAAAAGCTGGGGAAAAGCTCTGAAGGACTGTGTCAGATATGGGAATAAGATGGGTCAGCAGAATATGCTCCAATAGTGTCAGAACCTTTCAAGATGACGATGGGAACCCCACAAGAGAATGCTTGCTCTCGGCTACTCTTTTGATAAGGCTTTGGAAGCGATAATGAAGGATGTTGATAGATCCTTGGATTGATGACACAATTTGCCTGGAATATGCGGACGACATCAACATCATGGTAAAATCAATATTGATGATCATTGATTGAGCTGCTGCAAATTTTGGCCTGAGAAATATCTAAGAGAAAACGAAATGTATGAATTCCTACATAAATTTGTCCGATTGTTTACACTATTTATCGATGCTAAGCCACATTGTCTTCTTTTATTTTATCCTTTCACAGTTTCAGTAAGGTTTGTATCCATCTCGGAAGCAAGGCGATCAAAACTCGTGATCCGGTCTTACTTTTACTTACACTCCCTTGCTTACTACCCCTGGTCTAGTTGAAGGCATAAACGGTTACATGGGTTTCAAAGCGTAATAAAGGTATATTTTCTTCTCCTATCCGTAAATACACAATTAAATCTTATCTATAGTGATGAAGTAAAAATATTTTGAAAATTCGAAACTCATGTAATTCCCCTTAGCGAAAAATACCAACAGGAAGCTTTCCGTCTCTGTCTCCCAAACTGTGCTATGTTTTCTCTCTGTCTGTCTCTGAGCTAAATGTACAAGAATAGTGAAGGGAAGTCCCAAGTCCTGGGATAGTACTCCTTTAAGGGTTAAGGGCGAACATTTTAAATGCCCGAGATCTTTTTAAAGTGAAAGTACTTTAGTTAAATGTCACGAAAAGTCGAACTCCAAGCGGCAAAATATATTGATGAAGTGTTTCAAGAAGTCAATTTTAGTGTAAAGACGAAATATGAATATTTACCATTTTCAATAAAATTTAAGTGATGACTATTTCTTTCTCTTATCTTGAATGGCCAAAATCCAAGATGCTTTAAGCTCTTCTGAAAGTCTTTTGTTTTTTCTGAAAATTTGTCCATTTTAGATTCATTTCATTTGATTCGATTTGCAATATAATTCAACGTACATACCTTTAAATAGTTTATTATCAAAGTAGTCATTGATAACGTAAACGGGTCCTCGATTCTTATGATTCATATCATAGTACACGTCGTCTAGTTTTAAATCTTTTTCCTTTTCCTTTTGCTCCATTCTTGGGAAATGAATAATTTTACATACGTTATACATACGTTACACACTGATGTAAAATTAGCATAGCATTTAATTTTTCAATTCAAATGATTCCTGTATAATATGAGTTGACGTGTAAATTAGAGATTATAAATATATTTTGATCAAACATGAGTCAAGATTGATAGCCAATGTTTATTACAAGTAAAAATATTATATTTAACAGATTTATAGTCGAGTACGTGGGCGTTGTTTGGGTGAGTCAAAGTGGGAGCTGTTATCGAGTTCACAACAACCTTTCCTTTACTATGGTGTAATTACTACACATAGTGGAGTTGTAATAATGTCGATACGTTGAATCTCGATATAGATAGTATACGCATTATCGAATTGTACTTGCATATACAAGAAATAGTCTAACATGATTACACACATGGATATTTATTCAGTTATTCGAAGACTATTTGGCTTTGCTGATTGATGATTTGTTTAAACATGAGTTGATAATATTAAAAAAAGACACTTAAATATCTTACCTTGATACGTTAAGCTTCTTCGATTGCCAATGATCTAATTGTAATGATAATCGAAATATATGACTATCTATTATATTCCATTTCATCAATGACCTAATCGTAATGATATGCCTATTGTGTCAACCTTATCTACTTGGCTTTGATAATAGGGTGTCCCATAAGTTTCTTTCGTTTTCATATTAAGAAAAAAATAAACAAAAATTTGTAATACATCAAAATGTGTTGAATAATATATGATCCATTCTGTTCTATTACTTTTCTCCATGTCTCCGGAAGCCTCATAATGCCTTCTTGCTAAAATTTACCAATTTTTTTCTTCTTCTAGTTTTCCCCACTGTGCTTCAACTCCTATTCCAATAACTAGTGCTGTATAACTTTTTGAGTATAATTTCTCAAGAATTTCATTTTAAGCTAAACTATAGTATGTGTTAGTATTTTATTTCGAAGATGGAAATATTTCTATTGGAAGGTGTTTAAATTAGCGAAAGAATTGTTTGTGTGCGGAATTGGTTTTGTTTAACGGATGCACCATGTCGACGCATATTGGTCTGGCGATTACTAAAGCAAACAAAGCATAGCAACCGTCGATTTTTATATACTTGCCAAGCGTTCAGTCTATGGTGGACTATGCCGGGAGGCGGACCAGCACAAACGTCGTCATTTCAATTCACACCTGGATCAATTCGTTTGGCGACAATGGCAACACATCGAAAACGTATTCGAGTCACTTTTTAATTTGATGTTTGACCTCAATCACGTCATTTATAATTGTATATATGCCCAAAGATTTCTACTCACGGAGAAGAAATTTGTGAATAACGAAATTAACTCCAGGATTCAACATAACAATCGGTGATATAATGGTCTGAAAAATATATTTGGATAGAAATCACTTTTGGCGAAAACGATGATTAAAATTTACAAAACATTAACACTTAACACTGGGATGGTTTGAATTTAGATGGTGATTTCATTTATTGGGTGCCATTGCTTCGTTTGATAGCTGTTCGCTGCAAATGATGCATTGTGTGGCTTTGGAGCTGTTTCATCACCACATCACGAGAATCCATATTGAATGTAGTCTTCGTTGTGCTTCGTTTTCACAATCTTCTTTGGCATTTTTGCAACGCTTGTGCTGGGTTCTTCTGTATGTAAAGACGAATCTTTTCCACGTAAAATTGTATCCATTATAACGTGGGCGAGAGCCCTCAGCTGAATACCAGGGCCCAGTTATCTTCGTCATGCTTCTGTCGACCAGTCCCGGTTAAATTCGTTCGTAGAGCTTTTGACGACCCGCGGCTGCCGCGTCCCTCGTAACATTGGCGAGATGGACTCCACAGGGTGGTGGTGTTGGATTTCAATGACGATTTTTTCTCCACAGTATGCTTATTTGTTCCACTTTGAATAGACTGCGGCTGCGAGATGTAGAATACCCAAACTGGAGCTCAGAAGTGTGTCTAAACTCAAGCTTTCAAGGAGAGGACTTCGCAGACAGGACTCAGAGTAGTCTTAGTTATACCATATTTAAAGAAGTGCAAAATTAAATATTAATCACACGAAGAACGCGTAACCATACAAAATTCATTAACACAACTAATAGTAATGAATGGTAACTACTGCCGCAAGACGAGTGAATGTGACGTAGCACGGTAACACGACTAAAGTAGGCTGATCGGTTGGTAATTTGTTGGATCGTTGCTATCCTTGCCTAGTTTTAGCAAAGGAATTACTGGTTTTGGCAAGGAAAATGGCTGGGAAATACCCCATATTTAAAATATTTTAGTTATTTGAATGGCAGATTTTTTTATTATCGTATTATCGATTATGTCGATGGATGTAATGGTGTCGATCAAAACCCAGGGAATTTTTGTTTTTTAGTTTTCTAATGATTTTTGTTATTTCTAAAGGAGTTACCAATTTGATTTTGTGCATGTCATTATTTGAGCCTTCGCGGAAATCCCTAATTGACTTGTTAGCAGCTTTCTTTGCTGTCGCTCATATTTGTGGTGTGGTATAAGGTGTGGTGTACTGTGGTCGCTTTGGCGCGATCACTCGTGGTTTGGAGCGCCTCTCCGGTGCGAATCTCGCATCTGAAGAACGCGCTTATCAAATCGCAGCGACGAAGATAGCGGACCGCCTTGTGTCAGCAAGGGGTTTATATACCATTGTAAATGCAAAGAAAACGAAAACAAGTCTACCTAATATTTGCAATATATTTTGTGTTTAGAAACATACAACATCTAATCTCAATGATATTTAAGTAATAAAAATCCTTAAAAACGAAAAAAAAATGAATTAATAGCGAATTACCCTAAAGCAGGGAATCCTTTTCCTCTAATTTTCAATTGAAAATACTAAGACGTTCAACTCCTCTATGAGCTTATCTCGATTAGGAATTTGCACCATGTCGTCATCCATTATTTTGTTATCAATTTCATCCAATCTGTTATTTTCATAATACGTAATATACTCCTCCCGATAGATTTCCGAAATTCTCCTTATAAGGAACAACAGCTTTTTATTATTGCTCTTCAAAATTATTGCATTATTGTCTTCGTTCCTAATCTCCTTCTGCTTTAAAAGAAATCGTCGCGTCAGTGTGCTTGTAATGGTCATTGAATTGTGATGTACTTGTTCGACCAAATGCGGTAGATCATTCATGTAATATGTTTCAGTATTAATCTTCAACATTACTTCGCTTATTTCTTTTAAGGCTTTTGGTAATTCGTCAACGATCATATGAATTACAAGCTGATCTGCCATTACCGGAAGTGCGTATACATTTTCAGAATCGGTTTTATTGTTCTTGTCTGTTTTTGTTGCCTTTTTAACAAATAAAATAAAAATAAATGACCGTTTAATATATATACATAAAGGATAAATGATCATCAGTTTACAACTATACCTCATAAAGAAAGAAGTACAACCTCGGTTTACATTCTAGTCCTTCATTTTTATCCGAGTAGAAATTGTACATGACGTCGAGGTCTTGTATTCTGCTTTCAGCATTATTACTGGATTGCAATGTCGATAAAACGACGATGGCTACGCAGTCATCATTTTTGTAAGCAGTAGTTTGCACTTCTAGTTTAAAAAATATATTATTTTAAGCCCAAATCTAATTAGAACAAAATAGTAAAGCATTGAAAATGTAATATTTTGTAAGTAAATGTAACAAATATTTAAAATAAGCTTGTTCCAAAAAAATATGGGAATGGGATGTTGACGTTTATCATATGTTCATTAATTTAGGTAGTGAATATGGAAACAAAGCTTGGGAAGAGCTATGAAGGACTATGGGATGGGTCAGCAGAATATGCTCTAATGGCGTTAAACTCTTTTAAGATGAAAATGAGAACCTGACAGGATGATGATTACTCGTTGTAATAAAGGATGTTTATAAAAAAATCACTTCGATGGAACAAGTGAAAAATCATTTGGATTCTTACTTTAGTGGAAAACCGGCCGAATTTTACGAAAGAGGCATTAAAAAGCTACCTAATCTGTGGAGAGCGATTATAAATAACAATGGAAATTATTTAATTGAGTAATATTGTATAGCTTTTATTAAAAAAAAAATTTTCTTCAAACAACAAAAAATGATATTTCTTTCCGCTTTACCTAATATTTCAAAACTCGTGTAATCCCTTGACCAAAAATCTTCAAGATACACAAAAAATCATCAAGGAATAAGGACGATATAATACTGTTAAGAACCACTGTTCTATAGTTTCGGTAGAGCAAATTGGCTTAAACGTCACGAAAAGTGAAACTCCATGCGGAAGTTGGTCCGTCTTTACTATGAGTATTTTTGTGTCGGAACAGTAGTAATGGGTATTCAAGAAGTGTTGGAAATTTTAGTGTTAATTTTAGAATAAATATGAAATATTGATATTTACCATTTTCAATATAATTTAAGTGTTGATTTTCTTGTTTTGTTTTTTTGCTTATCTTGAATGGCCAGAATCCAAGATGCAATAAGCTCTTCTTAAAGTCCTTTATATTTGCTGAAAACATATCCATTTAGATTAATTTAGTTTAATTCAATTTGCAATATAATTCAACGTACATACCTTTGAACTGTTCATTATCAAAGTAGTCATTGATAAAGTAGACGGTTCCACGATTCTTATGATTCATATCATAGTCAACATCATCTAATTTTAAATATTTTTCCTTCTGCTTTTGCGCCATTCTTGGACAATCAGCGTTCGTCTGTGATGAAATATGAGCATGGCATTTAATTTTTCAATTCAAATGATTCCTGTATAATATGAATTGACAAGTTAAAGATAGATTATAAATATATTTTGAGCAAACGTAGGGCAAGATTGATAGCTAGTTTTTGTTAAAAGTACAAAAATATATAACAGGATAATAGTCGAGTGAGTCTTCTTTGGACACCCGAAAGAAAGCGTCTTGTAGATGTGCATATGTACTTACTATTCAACCAAAAATCGTGTTCTAAAGAATCTTTCAATCGTCATAAAATTTTGGTATACACTTAAACCTCTATTTGGGCGACTTTTTTTGTGCGATTTTGAAGTTATGCGGTTTTTTTTTATTTCATAAAAAGTATGTATCGAGGTATTTCGCATAAAATAGAAAATAAATCATCAACACTAACAGAAATTTGAAAAAAAACGGTACAATCCTGTAAACGGGGAACAAACATATTGGTGAATTGAAAACGACTATTAATAATTGGTTTTTTATTACTTTTTAAATTAAATTTAAATTCTAATCTGGTTAGGTTAGGTTAAGTTAGGTTTTTTGTTTTAATTGTGTCGAAATGAACGCGTTTTCAATTCACTAATATGCTTGCCCCCCGTTAACAGGATGGTACCAAAAAAACTGTTTAAATCATGTTGCATCTGCTATCGCTGAATTACGATCAAACCCTTTAACCCCCTCAGTGAAAAATATTAAAAATGAAAAAAAAACATTTTTTTATGAATAGATTTTATTTACTAAACATATATATCCTTTATAAAAGCCATTTTGGGCCTAAAATGGGATTGAAAGTTAAAAATGCATACGCTACTCAAGTTGAACATTAACCTGTATGGGAGTACTATCGGAAATATCCGTTTTGACCTTCACTATTCAGAAAGAGCACTCTTGTGCATTGAAGCTCCGAGGTGGACAGAGACAGAGAGCACTTAACGCAGTTTGGGAGATTGAGACGGAGAGCTTCTTCATATGCATCGCATGATTGTATAGATCGTTAAGCCCAAATTTATCGACTTATAATGATTTCGATTTCAAGTGTGTTATTTGTTTACGCAAAGTGTGTTATTTGTGTAAAGCGATTATGACAACAACGACTTCATCGATTTTAAATTTGCTCACTAACGAAAAGGTTAAGATTTTAAAATGATAGGTATATTATTCACAAGTGATTGATGTTTTGTATAAAATTTTGTTTAAACATGAAACATGAATATTAAATAGAAAGCAATTTAAATATCTTACCTTGATACGTTACGTTTCTTCGATTTTTTACCAATGAATAATTGTAAAAGCAATCGAATGATATAATTATCGAGTCAGTTTTATCTACATATGGATAACAGTGATAAAATAAATATATATATAGATAATGCAGATTAAAAAATTATGACGGTTTAAAAGTGGAATTTTGGGTATTTTTTCGAAATGTTGAAAACAATTTTATTTCAACAATCCTGCCACTTGGGACATAAGGCCTATTTGTGAAACGTAGCAAATTATTTCCTTAACCCACAAAAAAACCAAATGGAGTAATGCAACTTTACTATTTTACATACATTTTTTGTTCATCAAAATTTGAGAAAAGAAGTTAAGAATTATCATTTCTCGAGAAATTAAAATCATCGCAAAATTAAAATGCCGACCAAAAATAAAATACGAGGGGAATTCGAAACATTGCTGTACAAATTTAGTAGTGAAATTTAAAAATACAAATGGAGTATCTTCTTTTTCTACATTGTTCCCTTCATTAGAAATACATTTATTCCATCAAATGGTAAGCTTCTTGATCCCGTCACTGAAGAAAGAAGGCGAGAAATCGTATTTTTTCTTCAACGAAGAATTGAATGAGTCTCTGAAGATGAAGATCGCTTCTTTGGACGAAAGCCTTATTTTAAAGGGTTCTCACTTTTATCACTTCGAAAGGACATGTCTCTAAAAAGTCGTCCATAATTTTGGTGAAGAAATTCACAAAAATCACCGCCACAGGCTTAACCCCATACATGCTTTTGTTTGCAGGCCAGAGGTTGCTATTGGAGACCTTTCTTATCTTTGTTCTAGTAAGGAGCAAATGAAGTCAAAAACATCTGATTATTATGGCTTAGCTATCCGCCTACATCTTGGTTCAGTAAAAAAATGAGAAATGCTATTTGGGCCACATACTATCACAAAATTTCGACTGATGAAGCCCCCCAGCATTCATACTGATCGGTAGGAGCAGATTCTTGGTGCGAATTGCAAAAACATGCAACTACAAGATCGTTATATTTGTACAAGCAACCTCCCTCTCTCACAGAGCGTCTTCAGCAAATCTTAAGAGCCATTTATGAAGAATTAACGTCTGATAATTTATTGGAAAGATGCCTTGGCTCGTTTCAACGAGTGCGCATGGTCCCTGGTACCGAAATATATTTTTTATAGCAAAAAAATACTAGAAATCGCAACATATACTGCAGCCTGCATTTTTAACGAAGCATTTACCCCTATTTTAAAAATAATGGATAAAAATATGCATTGCGATTCATGGAGACGCGCAACTAAGAATGTATACGCTTTGCCAACCGCCAAGGCTCTGAATCTTCTAAACAAGCTAGAACAGTTCACAGATACTTCAAAGCAGCCAAAAAAGAAGAGGTTGAAGTAGCTGAAGATTGTTTTTTATAAAGTTGGAATCGCTGATTAGTAGTATATTTCCCTTTTCAACAATTTTGTGGTACTTAAAACTTTAAACGCATTTTTCTCGAAACGATATTTTTGCATGCGGTGTGGAAAGAATTTTGAAAAACCAAGTCGCCGATTGGTCTGAAATTTAACTAGCTTATTTTAAATATCTTTGGCTATGACAGTTCGCAAAACCAGGTCAAAGTGTTTATTTTATCTTACGTTTTATATTAAAAAAAACACCCCCAAAAAAGGTGTTTTTTTTTCAAACTTTTTTTTCAAACCAGCGCCATTTTGTTACTTTTAAACAAAAACTATTCATTAACGATAATGCGATAGTGACACGCTTATAGATTAAGAATCTTTTTGATTTTTTGTTTCAAATAAGCCTGAATGAAAAAATTGTTCCACACCATGGACTTGCATCTTTTTTGACATGTCATGTTGATGTTTTGAAAATGATATAATATATATACTTTTAAATTACGATTTTATTTTTTTAGCATTATATAAAAGTGCCATAATAAATCTCAAAAAGATTCATTTCATTATATGGTGTATTTACTGATAAAAACTCAATTGAATGCAAGCAAAAAGCAATGACAAAAAAGGGATTCACATTGAAAGACATGCATTCACATAATTTTTTAAGCACTGCCAAAGCGGCAAAAACTTTCGCATCAACCCAATAGAATTAAGCGGAACGTACTTATGAATAATACATGATAACATTATCAATTTTCAAACATTTTAACCGTTATTTAAATAGCCACCCGCGCAGAAAATATCTGGTGGTCGGAAAATTATTTTATACATAATTTGTACATCGATGGGCGCCTGCTCATATGGTGTTTTCCCGGGGGTTGAAAATAAACGGGCGCAGCATCAGTACGCCGGCGGCTGTCGTCGGGGTAGTTCACGTGCAGCCTTCGCACCCTATAAAATATCGTAAAGATATATACATATTCCGAAATTGTTGTTTTTGATGATTTTCCTTCTTTGAAAGTGTGTTTATATAAAATAAAAATGTGATTATTCAAATATACATATATATTTATACATATATAACAGAAATGATACAACAGGTGTGTTTAAAAATCAAGCAATCATAGAAATGGTGTGATCATAATGATTCTGCGTATATTGTTGAGTGCGGCGATTTTACAAAGTATCTTGGCACATTTAAATGTCTTCATCAGTCAAAATGAAGTGATGAAACTACTAGGTAATTATTTTTTTAAAAATAATTTTGCTATTCTATTGTATCATATTTTCCGATTGGATTTTTTTGCTCTAACTATAATTGCTAAAAAATTCAAGCCAAATGTATTTTTAAATTGAACAGGTCTCAATGCAGAGCTGTATTACGTTAGAGACGGAGTCATCAATACATATGCAATGAATTTTGTAGTTCCTGTGCCAGCTCATATAACAGATTTGGAATTCTCATGGCAGAGTCTTGCAATGCAGCCGGTGAGTTTTCATCCACCATAATATTTAACCTAAGCCATTAACTGGCCTGTTTCCAATGTATGAAATGCACATTTGCATGTACAGTTTATATATTGAACGTTTAAACGTTTCCATATTTAAAATTGCATGTATACACTCGGCGGCATGGAAAGTGGCCCAAACTTAATATTTAGTTCGAGTCAAAAACATGTGAAAATCATGTAAGTTTTATAATAAATGGGAGAACTTAAAGATCGAGGGTTTCATATTTTAAATACAAGTTTACAAATTATGACCTAAGTTGGTCCCATGCTTTTAATGGCTAATCGTTGTTCCAAGTTGATAAATTTGAACTTGTTTTGTTGAATTTTCGAATACTTTCGGATTCCCCTAATAGAATGCGATAGAATACCCGGCGCGTTGTTGCCACAGAAGTATTCTAAAAATATCGTTTAAAATTTAAAAGAGTTCTTGTTTAATTAGGAGTGATAGAAATAATGAAATTTATTTTATTTTGTCGGTTTTATTATAAATATGAATAAACATAAAAACATTGATTTTTATATATAAGATCTACTGTAAGTTAATTGTACTATACTTATATTATGTAAGAAAATGCAAACAATAAGTTGGCAAAGTTTTATCGCAATTGAATGAACGGTATGGCAGCGTATTAAATACGAACAAACAAACATTAATTTTTATATACTAAATTATGCCTATGTTACTCGCGAAATTCTTAGCAATAAGTGAACGAAGTTTTATCGCAATTCGATTAACAATACAGCAGCGCATTTCACACGAACAAAACCCAATTAATTTTTATATATTAGAAGATAAAGAACCGAAGATAAATTGAGTCGACCGATGTAGAATCTACCTACATCAAGGTTTAGAATGGTTATAAATTAGAACGTTTTTTATAGGAAATCCTCTTTCCTTTGATGGAAAGGAGTTTATAATTCAAGCGAGAATTAGAAACGTTCTTATCCCCTTATCATGAAATATTGTATATGCAAGGATTTACAAGCTGAAAGTAGACAAATGCTCATTACAGAGCTTTAAGTGTCAACATGTCGAATCGAATAATATACATATTTGCATATTTTCTGTGTAGTTTATTGAAAAATTGATGTAAATATAATAAAATTTCATATACGAGGATAGTCCCAGAAGTATCCGACCTAACATAAAAAGTTTATGTTATGTCAGGAAAAAAATATCTATATAGCTAGACCGATTAGAAACAAACTATTGCTATCAGCTGCCGACTACATATCTTAATTTTTGGCAAATCTTTTACCACCAAGCCATTATTTCAAGTATGGAAAAATAAAGTAATCCAAGGACGCTAAATCTAATAAATAGGGTGCATAAGGAAGCATCTGGAATTTGGCCACTGTAATAGTGGATGTATGAAAGGATACATTGTCTTGATGAAGCGACACTTTTTTGTAGCTTTTAAAATTATCTCACGCGCTTCGCAAAACTCACGCCATGATCTTGTCTGCAGATGAAACTGTCTTCGCCTTCTTTGGAGTCGATTCTCCCCTATCAGTTAATTGTTGGCATGTTCGATGGAAATGTTCGGACTTAGCTTCGTGTGATCATTTGTCGTATCAGCGGTCTGAGAAGCGGACCGGTTGGACACACACTTTGTGGCATCCTCTTTTAGGGCTTGTGAAGCAATTGAAACAATTTTTGAAATGTCTGATACCTCGTGCACTTTCAGTCGACGGTCATCCAATACCATTTTGTGGATTTTTTGCCATTTCTGGCGTGATCACCTCATTAGGTCGATCATTACGATGTTTGTATTGGCAGCTCATAAGACTTCGTTTAAACTTTGTCAGCGAATATTTTAATATTGTCGACGAAGGAGTAGACTCCCACAGAGTAGAATTTAGCTCGACTTTGATATATCTTCAAATGATGACCAATTTTTTCTATGTTTACAAATTCACTGAGAACATTCACTATTGATGGCCACTATTTTAAATCATCATTTCGATTTGTCTACGGTCGTTTTTCGTTAACACCATCACACTAGTCGCGATCGTATTAATTCAATCCAATTACCACGTTAAAGTTTTATATTTCAATTTAAAGCGTGTGTTAATTGATTTTCCCTTTTGGGCTGTGAATTGAAAAGGGGATGAGGAAAACACCGGGTGTTGCTACACAACCAGAACCGGGTGTCGAGGGATCCTTTGCATCCGACTGTCAGATGCTTTCAATGCTTAGAGCTTAGCAAAAATAATGTCCTCGGTTTAATAAAATGACTGATAGCAACAAAACGTTGTAATTTATGCAAACATATCTATAAACCATCAACGTTTTAGAAAATCATCTGAGAATCGTTAAATGACTATCAGAATTACATAAAATTAAACCTTAATATCTTGTTTGTCGATGGGCATTCAAAGTTAACTACGCCTATTGTTAATTTATTTATTAGGTCGTCTCGATCCAGGCTTATCAAAATTATCTGCATCTGAAAAAGTAAATACTGAGGTGGTTAATAATGTCCTATTCAAATAAAGTTCCTATTCAAATGATCCTATCCAAACTTATCCACATGTAGAAGACAAATAGGAAATCCCCACATGAAAACCTCTTTCATTAGAAAAGTATGCTATAGAGATTGCCTACATCTGATAGCGAATATGGCATTTTAAGGCAAATAAATGAGGGCTAACAATATTTTTATAACACTTGTGTTAATTTGCTAATTGTTCATTGTTAATTGCTAATTGATAGTAAGATGACACTTGAAAATATAATGAAAGCTCTTCTAGGTAAATCTATGAAGTAAAGTTACAAGGGCTTCTGAGGAGGATAGAGGAGATCTTAATGGTTATTTTGTTTGATC
The DNA here is from genome assembly GCA_008973525.1 of Stenopsyche tienmushanensis. Classification (NCBI taxonomy): domain Eukaryota; kingdom Metazoa; phylum Arthropoda; class Insecta; order Trichoptera; family Stenopsychidae; genus Stenopsyche; species Stenopsyche tienmushanensis. The sequence continues at coordinate 618,386 of WACJ01000168.1, read as the reverse complement.
TCACTTATTTCAAACAAAATAACCATTAAGATTCTTCAACGAAATTGATGCTCGTGTCTTAATTAACAAAACAATACAATATAATCATTAGGCCGGGTATAAAAGAGGTGCGGAGAGTCGACCGGTCTTCTTGGCCGCGGAAAGGACTGATCTACCGCGGCCGATTTATTCAATCTCGTAAACGTTTTTTTGTTTGGTTTGTTTTGCACCCCTACCTTCCTCTTATTATTATGGACCTCTTATACGAACTGATAATAAACGGACTCAAGTACACTGTCCGTTTGAAAACGCAAGCACCAAGGTAGAGTGCAGTTTTACTATAATTTTACGATACTACTGACTAAATCCCTAATATCATTTTCCAGGTGAATTGTATATCCTGAAATCCATCATTTGATTTTTTGTGAGTTTATATATATTCCATACGCATTTTTAATTGGCAGATATTTGTGATGTAAATTGGGAGAAGGGTTCTCCATTAAGGAACGCTCTGGATAATCTTCGAAGTTAAAAAATTAAATTTTAATTAAGTTTCTCGACATAGTTCTGAGATTAAAATCATGTCGATAATATGTCAACTTTAATAATAAACCGTTTTAATTTTTTGTTTATCCCTGTGTATTATAATTTGCTTCCTATAAATATGAGCTACTTTCGTACTTCGCCAGAGCAACGACCACCCCTCGGCTGGATTCTTCGACTCGATGAGAAGCTAGTCTAGTTAGTTGCTAAGGTTTCGTTATTCGTCTGGAAAGTGAATCGGTAAAATACTATACAAATTCGAAGTTTCTTTGGCTAGAAAATGGCTGAATTTTCATCACGCTCCATCGCCGACCACAATGGATTTGATTTGAAATTGTGGCAATTTTCCGGGATTAAATTTGAACATAATTTAATTTAACCGCTTTTGGAATATATCACCGTACTATATAACCTCCTAGCTTAATACTACAAGCGTTCCTTTTTATTTTCTCAGAGGGTCCGAAAGATTTATGGAGGTTCATTAAGCCCAGTGTGGCCTCGTTGAGGGCTTAAGCGCTCTTTCTTGGGTTTAAACTATGCACGCTACAAGCAACAGCTTCACATTTAGGGGCTTAATATCGACATTATTTACTGAAAAAAATGTGCAAATATAACCATGCATTTTAGCCGATCGTAGAACCTGTGGCTTTTTACCCTACAGGCATGTCATTTCCACACTTGACTACCCTACCTGGAACGGACGCCTCTTAATTATGCCGCGGTAAATGCACAGGCTTTTTGAAATGTCGATGCAATCATTTTTTAAAAGCAATTTTATCAACATCACACGAGCATTGCCAATATTTCAGCAAAATAACAACCAACAAAATATGAATATAGGTAAAGTTCAAATACATATGACATATCAAAAGAGAACTCCGCATTTGTGAAGCCTTGTTCGATTTAATATAAAAGGCACTCAATATGAACTTAAAATTGGCATACTAAAGCCAAATAACTAGTCTGTGATATTTGCTTTTAAATAAACTTGAAATCGATTATTGCGGCCATGATATTAGAGATTTCACGGATATAACGAGCAATTGCATTAGAATGCATGGCATTATTATCAGATTCAATTTGCCAGATCAACATTGACATCTTTCGTCTCTCTTTAAACGCAATGTGCCAATTTAACATCGACATCTTCTATGGTACTGTGGACAAATTGCGTTTAAAACAATCTAACTCTTTTTGTGCGTGCATTGCTGTTGGTTTGACGATGACATGCAGGAAAGGCGAATCGTCGAATAGCTTTGGCTGCGGGAAGACGTCCTTCCCACGGCCCGATTTCTCTCTCTTTTAATTAAAAAAAAAACAGACGAAATTATTTATATTCGCAATCCACCGCTCGACTCCATCACGACCCGATAGCAGAACTAATCCATGTGTGAGTGCATCCATCTCGATCCGCATAGAAGTGGGGAGAGCTCCCACTCTATATTACATTGGTGTCAGAAGTGAGTGTTCAATTCGGCAGATTAACAGTACCATAACTTAGTTATTATTATACAAAGATGATTTACATACTCTAACAATTACATATTTTTATAAGCTTGGCTGGGAAATAATGTGCAAAATTATTTACATTTTGTGCAAATGATACAATTTAGATTTTTAAAATGAAGATTCTATTCTCATCACACTTAACGATATCCTTATAATTTCGTACTCTAAAAACTCTGTACTTGTCTTTTCTTTCATTTCAATTTTCACACAATAGAAATTTTCGGCTAAAAAATAAAGTTGTATTTGTGTAGTATAAAATAAAATAGGATGTCTAGTGGTTGATTTATACCACTTATAAACACAGTAAAAGCGGCGCGGCGCATGCGCGTAGACACATTATAGACGATTATCCCTCTCTCTCCGACCAATTGCCGTTCAGAGTTTCACTTTTCGTGACGTTTGAGTTAATTTGCTTTGCCTACTATTTCCCACAGGTTTTCGAGATTTTCAATTCTTATTAAGAAAAAAAACTGGTTTTGAGTCGAAATATGTACTAATATGATTTTCGAATTTGGTTGCGTTACGAAATCCATCGAAGTCAATTCTGGTGAATTAGGAGGTTGTGGAAGTTCTTCCCATTTTAATTCCCTGATATTTTCAGTCGTCATCTTCGCCTTATGGGGTCGTGAATTTTTGGGTCACAGAATTACTAAATCGTTCCTGATTAATTCTCGAAGTTTGACTCTCAATTTTTTGTTCCCCCTTTTCAATTGCTGACAGTACACACATGCAGTTATTGTTTCGCCCGTTTTCATAAATTCATAATGAACAATTCCTTGAATATCCTATCAAACGTATAAAAAATCTTGCGGGTCGTCAATCCGGGTTTCGGAGTCGGAAATGGTTGAAATAAAATTAGACTCGCTTTGTATTTTTTACTTATTAATATTACGTGTCTGTACAAAAAATGAGCTCAAATAGACGTCTATAAAAATCGGCAAGGATTTATCAATAGATCATTATAAATATTTTATTACGAATGAAACCTAAATGAATTATTTATTTTTCAACAATTAAGATCAATTTTAATACTGATTTATTTTGTATTTAATTTGTTAGCTGCCATATACAATGGGTATCCTGTATGACAACAAAGGAGCTCTTCTTCCTCCACAAGTTAACATCTCTGAGAGAGGTGTCGTTCCACTGGCTGTACAAACGTTCAGGTATGCAAAATTTATCGCTTTAGAATGTTTGAAATTAATATTTTCTTATGATTTTTATTTTTTTATTATAAAATGTAGAGTGCGACTTCCATGTAGCGGCTTGAGGAATGCTGAAATCGAAGTTCATCTTCAGCTCAATGTCACATCGTCGAATAAAATGTATGAAGACGTATGGTTGAATTTTAAGAGGAATAAAATATGCCTCAAAGGTAGTTCAATCGATCATTGCTTTGTTGTTAATATTTTAAATTCATTTTCATACATAAAATTTGTAATTTTAGTGTCAAATCCTGTGTCTCCCAGAAATAATTCTGTACGTTTGGCGGCAGATTCTTTGGTGACAGCCGGAGGAACATTTTATGTAGCCGCTGGATGTGCATTGGTTATGATTTCCATAATAATCATGATCGTTTCACTGCTCTACTTCCGCAGTAAAAAATCAAGAAACCATGATTCTATACAGTGAGTATTTTTTGTTTATCATCAAAATGTTACTAGGTCCAATATGAGAAGGTCTTCATGGGGCGCAGTATTTTGGTTGTATTGGCTTATTAAGATCTACTTATTTGTGCTTTTTTGGGACGCGAAGAACGTAAGAAAGACCTCCCGTTGTCATCCATCATCCCCGTCGGAGACGGCTCGTTAGGATGCTGGGCATCCTGACGCCACACGACATCCCGTTTTGTCGCGTCACTCCACGTCCATTGCCCCGATGATGATAAATGAAAATTTGGTAGAGACGTTCCCTCAAAGAAGGTCAATTAGTCCTCTCCCTTATAAAGCGGGAAACGGCTTCCATGATGAAATTCATCCCCCTTTAAAAAAGTGATCAGGAGCGAATTCCTCCATTAAAATGACAATTGACATTCAAGCATTCATCGTACTCAAGTATTATATATATAATATTATTCTTCGTAATTTTAAAGTGTCATATCCGTTATTAGATTAAGACGATCTTGCGTTCTATTTTCCAAATATGCTTAAATTATGATAGGATTGTTTGAATGGGAATTTTATAATAGATAGGATAGAATCTATAAATGAGAAGAAATTGTAAATCAATCATTCATACCCTACCTTAATAATAAATCTTATATTGTGATATATAGATATAACTATAAGTAACAAATATACATATAACTGTCTGATGCATTAAAATTTACTAATACGAGATACATATTCAGAAAGTAAGTGTACTGGGATCAAAACACTGATTGAGTCAAAAGACAGTCGTCATACCAATTCCTCATCTGCCAAAAATTCAAAAACACAATTTCGGGCAAAACAATCATGGCCTCAGTATTTTGGGACCGAAAAGAAATAATTTTGGTCGAATTTCTACCACAAAGGGAGACAATCAATGCACAACAATATTGAGACACCATAAAAAACTCAAAAGGAGCATTCAAAACAAAAAGAGGGGAATGCTGAGAAGTGTGTTGCACGACAACGCCCGTTCTCACACACCCACAGCCATCAAGGTGCTCTTGGATTAATTTGGTTGGGATAGTTTGAACCACTTTCCCGTATTTCCCAGATTTGGCATCTTCAGATGATCATCTTTTCACTTCTCTGAAGTCACACACGGTGGAATTAGTTTTTCAACTAACGGGCAGCTGCACAAAGAGGAGAGTTCTTCGAGGAAAGCATAAAAAAAAAGCTTTTGCCACGACTCACCACATGCATTGAACGACATGGTAATTATATGAAAAAATAGTCGACGACATCCTGTAATATTTTTTTAAATACACTTTTTCTAAAAAAAATATATAAAAATCTAGTACACTTATTTTCTGAATACACCTCGTATATTGGATATTCTTGGCTGCAGTGCTGTCTCTGACAGATAAAGTGTTGCATTCACGTTCAGTCTATTTCTTTATTTCGATTTTATTAAGTATTTGGATGAATTCTTTTTTGCATGAATAGGTTGTTGATAATGACATTAATAAATTTATAGCTTTTTTAGGCAAATATTTCAGAACATACTCTTAAGTTTTTTTTTTATAAATATTTAATAAGCAGCTGTCGAATGGGTTTTTTTTCCACCATCTGGGGGCTTTGCTCCGACAAAATGATAGTCGCAATTCCTTGTTTGCGATGTCAATATTTGCAAAGAGTCCGAGGTTGAAGGCCGCAATTACGCGCCGCTGCAAACCACAACACGCTTATTGGAAGCTCCTAGTTATACCAGCGTAATAACAAACGCGATTCCAACTCGTATAATTAGAGAAGAGCTCTCAAACTGTTAATTATTGCTCATTTAAATCAAAACATCCCAAAGCGAGATGCCTTCAATATAAAATTGCAGTAAAACATGCATCACAGACGGCTATATAAACCATAAACTATTTTTTTTATATTAAGTATCAAATACCTTAAATGTAATGACGAACCAACTTCTGACACCAATGTAATCGCAGTCAGAGCGATCGACGGTCTTTTCTCTCTTGCGCGTTCCAACCTCGCGCACGCGCAAAAGGCAGGAATGAAAATTACATCTGCACAAATTAACAGCAACTTAACGCGCGGGCGTTATTTACTCCACGCTCAGACTATTAAAAAAATGCAAAGTAAATAGACAGATCTTAGCCTTTTCGTTAGTGAGCAAATTTAAAATCGATGAAGTCGTTGTTGTCATAATCGCTTTACACAAATAACACACTTTGCGTAAACAAATAACACACTTGAAATCGATAAATTTGGGCTTAACGATCTATACAATCATGCGATGCATATGAAGAAGCTCTCCATCTCAGTCTCCCGAACTGCGCTAAGTTCTCTCTGTCTCTGTCCGCCTCGGAGCTTCAATGCACAAGAGTGCTCTTCCTGAATAGTGAAGGTCAAAACGGATATTTCCGATAGTACTCCCATACAGGTTAATGTGTAATGTGATTTTAATTCCTAAACCAGAATCAATATATCGAAAAGTCCTTCTTCGAATGTAGTGGGATATTCACAATACAGGATCCAACCCACTATAACAACAGTCTTTTAATAATCTTGTATTGTTACATATTCTTAGTAAGCTTCAGTGTGTATACGCCTTTGGATGTTGTATCAAAGCTTTAACCTTTTTTGTTATGGATTATGTCTCCGATTTCAATATGGTGTCATAAGGCCTACTTCCATAATTTATTGTGGTATTCCATTTCACACACCGTTTGTAATTATACACTCGGCCTTACTAAATATTGTACAAAATAATGACACCATTATGAGCACCTCGTGTATATGTTGAAATTATGAGCGAGTGTGATGTTAAATACAGATGTTGTAAAGCTATAGCACTGCATCCAATACTATAAGAATATCATGTTTTTTCCATCTTCAAATGATCTTGAATCTAATGAATTGACCAATTGAACAAGTCATATCTAGAATCCCAATAGAAAGAAATCCGAAAATTTATCGAGAAATGAGAATTTTCGATTTTGCATATTTCTCAAGAAATTTTCGATAATAGAGTTCACGTAGTATAGAAACAAGACCTTTTCCCTTCTTAAAAGTACAGGATGCGGCAGGGAAACTTATTTAAAACGTGTGCCCTGAAGCGTCAGTTATTCCATGAAGGGTAGTATAACGCCTCTGAGACAAACGCAAATTCCTCCCTTGTTTACTATATGATCTTTATCAAATCTGTAATAAAAAAATGTTAGATCTCAAACTTTTAAATGAGTGCTAAATCACTATTTTTAGTATAATTGTTGCTTCAGGGTGCGCGTTTCAAATAAGGAAATTTCTCTGCTGCACCCTGTATATGAGCGAACAGTTTTCTATAAAGAAGCGGCGACTACTTGATTTGATGAACTATCAAACTATTAATTATTGGGATTAAGTCGATAAGATAAATCAGTTGATAAAATAAAAAAGAGCCTACAAAATAAATGAGAGCAATTTTCAATTGAACAGTTATTGATTCAGCCGTAGTACTAAGCTTTTATGAATTTTCCGCAACAACGCCCGCCTCCAGCGTAAAATGCAATGCAGTATCACATGGACCGGAATGTGTTGGGACTCCCTGAAATAATTACTTCTTCATTGAAATGTAAAAATGGCGAGGACGTGCTAAAATCACCCCTGAAATATAATTTTAATTAACCAACTGTTTTTAAAAATATATATGAAAACCCATCCAGACACCCCTTTCGGAGGCTTTGTTTGTTTTATCAGCTCAAACCACTCGGCGTTTGCCAATTATATTCGCCGAACAATATTCACGACCATGTTTCGCAACAATATATCGTCGTCGGTTTACGTACTTTATAATAATCGGTCCAAACTCTGTCGTCCATCCTACCTCAGAAACTTTATAACAAAGCGTATGAATTGCTCCATATCGGTGTTATTTCATATATCTGTTTAAGCCTTCCAGCTCTCGTGTAGGAAACAGACTTTTAGTTCCGCAGTCAGTTCAGATTTTATTAATGCATAGACATTTGTTAAAATTATGCTAATATTTTAATATTATCAATATGAAAGCTGCTGAATTTTTCATATTCCCAAAAATTCCAGAATCAACCCAAAAACTCGGAATTATTTAGATCACAGTACAATACCATATAAAACTTATTGCAAAAAAATTCCAAAAATGGCGGCATTCTATTCCGTGGCTCGCACTATCTTCAGAACTGACACCAATGGATTTATTTATCTAGGGACGTGCCCTATAACATGTCTCGCAGTCTTCGGATCTGACACCACTGGATTTCTTTGTCTAGGGACGTGCAAAATAATTTATTTACACAACAGAGGTACCCATAAAAGAAATCCTAATTGAAAGAATAGTCGACGTCTTTGCAAAAATGAAAGAGGAAATACTTCTTCAGACAACTGAAGTTGAAATTTTATTATTATATTATAATTATTTAAACCAATTCCACAAAATAATTACTTATAAAAATACATTGCAAAATGCAAAAACAGTTATCACTTACTATTAAGTTTACAGATTAAAATGTTATCACGATTTAAAAGTGAAATTTTGGGTATTTTTTCAAAACGTGGAAAAAAAATTATATTTCGACAACCCTGAAACTTAGAAGATAGGATTTATGTGTGAAACGTAGCAAAAGACTTCCTTGATTTCTTAAAAAAATGTCGGTTCATGTGTCAAACGCCCTGTATATATAATATATAAAAAAACGTACAAAATGTATACAATAAAAGTTAATTTTTTAAATTTCTCAATAAATCCGAATTTTTTTGGAGAAATGAGAATTGTTGATTTTGCACATCTTTCGATAAATTCTCAAGAAATAATTCTTAAGAAGAAGCACTACATGTAATCTTACTTTCTAGATGACCCTAGTATATCCGATTAATTGTCTCGATTTAGGTTTATCCTGATTTTCTGTTCTGATCCAACATTTATGCACATTTTTTATGAAATTCTAGAACGCCCTCAATGGAGTTGATATTTGAAATCTACTTTCTATATTGGCATTTTACAGGGGTTCTGTTTTTCATACTACAAAGTGCTTGGATACAAATTGGTTTAAAAAGCTTAGAGTGGGGAAGAAAGTCGTTTGAAGATGTCTGAGCGTCCTGTGGAAGTGACTTCTGAATATATATATATACCAGAAAGAAGGCAATTCAATAAGTTTTAATAACTAGACCAAATGAAAGAACGATCTAAATTGGCAAATTTCCATGGGAAAACGAGTGCAATGAATTGCTCAAAAATTTAATTGAAGTTATTTCTATCCTGCTTGGATGGATACTTGATTGATTGTTCTTCATACGGTTGCTGAAATACTTTCTAAGTTTATATTTTGTATATCGACAGCACGAGCTATACTACGGCAGCTTATGGGAGCCATGGGAATGTATTCATCCGTCTGGATGCTCTGGGAAGACCTGCTAGTGCCGGTAGTGGATCTTACGCTACAATAGCAAGCATACACAAGTTTCCTCTGGGTAAGTACATCAATAGTATGTGGAAAACATAGTTATCACAGTCTTTGAAAACTTACAAAATAAACAGCATTGGAGGCGTTCTGTTGCGCCCTTTTTGCTATAACAAAAATCATATTTCGGAATACTTCCCCTTCAATATGGCGTTATTTGGAATGCATCAACATATTTTACATCATATCGCTTCGGTGGTTGTGCATTCTTTTATGTAAGAATTTGTATGATCCATTTTAAAAAAATATTGATAAAATTGACAGCAGATCACTTTTGACATCCTGTTCATTCGCTTTCATTCGTCATTATTCCTTCAAAGATCATCATTATATCAATGTTTCAAGCTTCTTGAATAACTTATAGCTGTATTTGTAGCTAGAAATCAAGTACAAATTATAAAATAAAGCAATCCGCACCGATCCGTTCTTCTATCGGGCTGTGATGTTGATGGACGAATGGATGGGAATAGACGGGCGTCGAATGGAAAGACTCTCTTCTCTAAAAAACTATTTATTCCACACGAAAAAGAGAGATCTGGCTGCAGGAAGGATGTACTTCCGCAGCCAAGGCCAACCGACGACTCTCCCGACTCCCGCTTCCTGCGCGTCACTACCCAACCGGCAACGGTACACGCGCAAAAAACGATCGATCGGTATGCTATTGAATTCGTAAAAAAAGCTATTTATTAACCATTCTGGGCGCCCATCTCGCACATAACTACTTATAACCAAGTTTTTCCAACATAATATCACCAAGGAGACTTCAAGAAATATCAGGAATTTCTTCCTGAAGATCGCATTTAAGAATTACACGAAATCATTGATGGCCTCCTACTTTTCGCCTCATCGTGAGTATCAATACGAACTTTTCTGAATAGCCTAATCCAATCCGTGACATGTTGTCGACTCATCACATCACTACCATAAACTTCAACGAGCTCCAGATGAATATTCGCGGCGGTATTGTTTTGCAAAGTCAAAAAACGGATGACAGAAGGATCGCAGAAGTGCGCGACAATCTATCCGTCGGAAGAATTTACTATGACTGAACAAAATGGCAGACAAATACGCTCGACATAAATAAACTAATCGTTAGAATCCCCTTACACGCCAGGTGTGCCAATTTCTACACAAAAAATCTCCCGGCCTCAGAAGCCCTTATAACGTTACTTTCTACATGACCCTCGTAAATGAAGACCCTCGAATCCCCAGATAAGATTTTTTTATTATTTTTGATGCTTTAATCAGTCATTGTAAAATTTTATCAATGGTGTATAAATGAATTGATTGAATTGATGAAGTAATTCCCTAGAATAAATGACAACACTCTTTAGTAAGTTTTCTACCCTAAAATCATAAGAAATATATAAAGGATGTGTGGGGGATCATAATAAGTATATCAGTGGATAAAAAACTTTCAGAGGATTAAAAAACAAACGACAATTATTTTTGCATCAACCCAATAGCATTCTAGCTTATTTCATAGTGAGCCAAGTGTGGATAGCTTATTTTTGTAACCAATATAAATTGGCTTCAAAACATTGGATCACTAATTTTAATTATAATTAATCCAATATGCAGTTAATTAATATATAATTATGTGATTTTTCAAATTATATTATAATTATAGAATAATTAAGGATGTATTTTTGTGGTTTTTTTTACATTTAATAACGCACAATGGTTGAAAGCGCATCCCACCCACATGGGGCTGCACTGGAAATCCATATGCAATTCCCGGAATCAATCTGCCAAAATTCACCAAAAATAAATCTGGATTTCCACAACAGGAAGTCGGCGCTCTCCGTCGCCATATGCCACGACGCATTTGGGGAGTCACGTATATTCCCGACCTGACCCACCCGCCTACTTTCCGCCCACTGGTTCCTGCTGCGCTTCAGAGCATCTAACAACTGCTTCCCAGGTAAAATTAACAAACTCAATTATAATGCACCCGTATTTTTCTTTCTTGCAGACGGAAATATTTTCGCGCAGAAATCGTAATATCACCAACGTTTTTAGATATATCGCAACTAGATTTCACTATGTTGATTTTGGTGCGCGGAAGTGGAAGTAATGCGTTTTGAAAAAATACCGTTTGAACATCAGCTAACACGGACAAAACAAATTAAATCAAAATGACCCTCTGAACCGGCAATAATTCGATGTCGCTACACTCAAGTGAATTCGTCGATACAAGGTGCTTTTAATAGTTACAAAATTTTGTGTGAATTCGAAGTTCTATCTCTTGTACAAGATTTTCGGAATGTGGAGATTTTTTAAATTGAAAAATGCTGCTGGTGAGAATATGCTGTTGGTGCGTTATAGATCTACAATCCTGATTTGTTCCATTATATAATTAATTTTTCTTCTCGAGAATTATGCAAAATCGAGAGTTCTAATTTCTTGAGAAATATTTGTGTATGTATTAACCTTTTAAGGAGTGAGCAAATTTAAAATCGATGAAGTCTTTGATGCCATAATCGCTTTACACTGATTACTTTCTGTCAGTTCCTATCAGCGTAAGACAATATTCAATTCATGGCAGAGTCAATTGTAAATAAATACTGTTGACAGCATACAAGACCACGTCGTTTTTTTACATAAACAATACACAAGAAATCGATTCATTTGCTCCTGCTTTAGAAGGAAATGATAATCGGATAAAAACAAAACTAGAAACCAAAATCATTATTAGTCGATAAATTTGGGATAACGATCTATACAATCGTGCGATGTGTGCGGGGAAGCTCTCCGTCTCTGTCTACCAAACTGCGCTACGTTCTCTCTCTGTCTCTGTCTGTCTCCGAGCTCAATGTACAAAAGTGTTCTTTCCTAATAGTGGAAGGAGGTCCCAGGCCCTGGGATAGTACTCCTTTAGGGGTTAATAATTTATTTCGAAGATGGAAATATACCAAAAATGAACTAGGATATCCTATTTTATTTTAGATAACGTCGTGTTTTCAAAGGGTTGTTTTAAAAACAATATGAAGTAATGTAATTCATATATTTTTAGTTTGTTTTATTTCAATTATATACTAAGATAATAATATTTATAAGCAATGTTTTGTTGTTTTTCATACATTTTTTTGCTTAATAAAATCTCTGGAGAATTCTCGAGAAATTTGAGAAATGAAAACGAGAATTCTCGTTTCAACATTGATGGTCGACGCGGTATCCCTTAATGAATTTAAAATGATTTTTTTATTACAATACAATATTATCTAAGGACAGCTATTATTTTCAGTCTATCAGCCAATATAAATCCCTCGATTTATTCCTTGTTTCTTAGTTTCCGCACCACCAAATATCGCCCTCATTTTAGACTCTGATTCTGATGAAGAAAACTGAGTTCGTATGAATGCAAGACAAATCAGATTTACAATAAAATATGTTGCCTCCAATTGCCAATGAGAAGATGAGAAGATGTTATCAATAATATTGATTATAGTCAAACTATTATTTTTTTCTGTTGGTCATTGTAATTTTCACGAAAAATCATTTAAAAAAATATTAGTATAACAAGTGAATACCCGGCATGCGTTGCAATGCTACACGCGCTTAACAATTATTTAAAAATACGCATTAGTATAGTTACGTGGTTTATTGCTTCAGGTCACGTGTAGCGCGGGCTGAAAGACTAGGATCCAAAAAGCATGATCGTACTCGTTTTTGCTTCGAAGATCGATTATCTCTTCCCATGAGCACTATTTCACCCCGTATTGCACGCACATCTTTCCTCTCCTCAACCCCGAGCCCCCCGCTTCACTTTATCAAACCAATATGCGCCAACATGGTGCATTCGCTAAATGTCTTGCAAAGCAAATTCAATGTCATAAACAATAATTTGTATTATCAAAATTTATTGAATAATATATGATCCATTCTGTTTTATTACCTTCTTCCATCTCTCCGGAAGCCTCATAATGCCTTTTACTGCAGAAGGTACATTTTTATATCATTTTTTGAATTAAAATTTTTACTACGTACAAATTTTTTTAATGAAATAAATAAATAATAATCTGAAGGGGCAATGTCCGGAGAGTATGGAGGATGAGGTGAAACATCCCAGTCAAATGATAATCATTTATTTCTGACGAGGAAAGACACATGAGGCCTGGCGTTATCGTGTTGAAAAACAAAACTTCGTCTGTTCGCTAATTCTGGCTGTTTTCTGGCAATTGCATCCTTTAGATTGTCTAGTTGGAAACAATATTTTGTTGAATTGATCATTTCACCTTGCTGAAGTAGCTCATAATAAACTACCCCCTTCCAGTCCCACCAAATGCATAGCAAAACTTTTTTTGGATGTAGGCCAGGTTTAGCTACAGTTAAAGCTTCTGTACCCTCGGTCCAAGACCGTTTACGTTGGATATTCTCATAGAGTATCCAATTTTCATCTCCAGTGATAAGTCTCTTCAGAAAAGGTTGGATATTATGTCATTGGAGAAGAAGATCGAATATTGAAATACGCTGAAGTTTATTTGAGTCAGTTCGTGAGGAAGCCACACATCTGAACGATTGATGCGATTGCGAATGAAACTTATGGGACAACCTAATATAAACAGGATGTTTTTCATATGGACCAATTTTTTTGGGAATAAGGGGATCATTTAATATGTTTCACGTATAAGCCCTATGTTCAAGTTTCAGGGTTGTCGAAATATAATTTTTTTAACATTTTAAAAAAATACCCAAATATTCACCCTGTGAATTTGGATTTGGATTTTTTAAAGGCCCCTAAAGGATTAAAATGAAAAATAATCCTTAAAATAACAAATTATGAATGGGATTTAAGAACACTCACCCGGCAATTCACGCTTATAAATTTCATCCACAACGCTCAAATTTCAAAGTCGTCGATCAAAGCCATAATTTTTCCTCATGTACATGAAACCGAGCATTATCGTGAATGACTATAGAAGTTCATCGGCCATTACAGCACGTTGCCTTCTTCAGATAGGAGAGCAAATATCATTACTTTGTGTCCACACCCCTCGTGAGCTCATTGTGCTTCTCGTGTGGCGACCGCTGCTGCAGGAAATCGATTATGTCACTCCAACGGGTAGTTTCCCATTATGATTGAATTGGAAAATGTCTACCCGCTTAAGGACATGTCTGTCGCAACGCCTTCCTTCCTGCCTCGTGAACCTCTCCACTATCTTCAATATAACTTATCACCAACTCGCTTCTTGTAAATGACATTCAAAGGAAGTAATCTACGCATACCGTTGCTGCCGGAAGAGGGAATCGTTTGAACCTAGCCTAATAATATTTCGACGACGGGAGTAAAGGTTGCCGTTTTTGGGCTCGAAACAATAATCCTCATCGCTTTTGAGTTTTGAATTCAGATAAACCGGCGAAAATTCATTAAATCGACAAGTGCCAAATGCAATTTTGTGTAGTTTTTATGACAAATTATTAAGCATATACATAAACAACACACTGTTTGTATTGCTTCATTTCGAGAATTTCTCGAGAAATTTATACAAATATTTTAGATATAAATACAACCGCTTCCATTTTTAAAATAGGAGTGGACTTATTTTTGTTGAAGAAATAAAAGATTCGTTCTGAACTTATTCGCCATAAAAATATCCACACTTTCTTAGAAAGTTGAACGTGTCAAAATTTCGAAGATGGAAATATTTCGTATTTCATTGTGTTTTTTGTTCAAAAGAGAACTAAGATGTCCGTTTCATTTTTAATGGCATGTATTTTTAAAGGGTTATTTTGAAAACAATATGAAGTAACGTGATTCATATACATATTAACTCTTTGCGGTCCTATGTCGAGTCTGGCTCGACATTTTGTTTCTACATTTTTTTCCCCAGTCAAATTTAAAATCATGTGATTTTATTTTATTTGGCTCGAGAATTCTCGAGAAATTTGAGGAATGAATTCGAAAATTCTCATTTTTCTACAATTTCTACATACAAAACCGTATATTTTTAGCATTTTTATCGCATTTCCTTGAAAAAATAATCTTTTTGTTCCGATTTATTCTGTCATGTCAAAAATAAGCTCAGGCGACATTTTTATTCAGCAATTTAAATCGCACACAACCAACATAACATTATTCTAAATGAATATTTGACAATATTAGGGATTTATTTTTGTAAATCTTTCCTTCCCCTTTTTTAAATACATTGTTGCACATTAACTTAAATTTTTGCTAAATACTGCATGTAAAATTTGAATTAATTAAGTCTATTCTCGGCAAATTTTCTTTAGCGATATCTGAATATTATAAATTATATTTTAGAAAGATTGGGGCGGATTGAATCAAATGGGGCTATCAAAAGAATTTAGATCTGCTCAATGAAGATCCGGAACATTTTTTTGATGGACAGGAGATGAAATATGCATCTAGAAACGTACACCTAGAATAAAATCCATGACAGAAAGTCCATGGGAAGATCTACCCTATCCCAATATAAAACTACCCTAACCCTGCATAAGACTACCCAAACAAGAGAGTTTTTTGCTCAGAGAATATCAACAAATGTCTTTAAATTAAAATTATAATGATTTTTATTTATGTTCATGCATTTTAATGGTAAAATACATCAATAGATGGATTTAAAATGCTTTTATCTGTGAATATCCTAAAAACATTTAAGAGCTAAAGTGACTCAATAACACAACGATTTATTGAGCCTCAATCACTTAACGGAAGCTTTCAGCGTGATATATTTGTATTTGAGTTCTCATTCTGAATTTTTAGTACGAAATTATCAATCCGAAGAGATGAGTGGCGCGTTTGCACATCAAGCGTACCGCAAAATTGCAATCTTCTTGCCGTGAGAACGATCGTATAATGTCTAAGTTTTTATTCGAGAAATGAGAGGACGGATTCCTTGTTCAAACACATGTAATGGAATTGAAGATTCCTCGGAGGTATTTCTCTTTTTTGAGCGAGCGAAATGTAAAGTCTATCGCCGTAGAAGAGCTTCCGCCCGCGGAGCTTTTTATCGTATCTGATTAGGAGGGTCGTTAAAGTCTACGGCTTCAAACAACGACGAAGACAACATTCAAATGAACTGCCTCGATAATCGTATTAAAGTTGGCCTCGTTACGCCAGCCTTGGATTTGTTCTGATGATTTTCGATCCAAAAACTAAATTCATCGCGGTTGAAAACAGTTCGAGTCGCCCTCAAGTCACATTGTTGCATTCAAAGCGGAATGCGTAAGATTGGCAATATCTTTGACATCTTCGCGTTAAGGGATGCGACGCAGTGAAACAAAGAGGGGCCCGAAACTAAGCCCCTGCAAAAAGGTGGAATTGAAATTTAACTTTTCAATTTGGTATGACAATTGGGGCTTGATGGTGCATGGGGAGAGCAAAGCCCCAAGGGTCCCAATATCTCGCAGAAAATGTATTTACCGACGGAAGTGCGTAAAAATTTTGAGAGATAAAGAAGATTCCATTGTGCTTTTATATAAATATTATATAAAACAATGTCTTCATTAGCCATCGAGTGAAACGGTGTAAAAATTAGAATTAATAATGAAAATTAAACATTTTCTACAGCATTAGGATTATGATTTAGCGATGATATTTTACAATTAAAATTGACTTCAAAAATTTCTCGAAAAATGAGAGCTTTCGATTTCGATTCGAGAAATTCTCAATAAGATAAATGATATATAATATGAATTTCATTGCATTAATGCATTGTACCATTTATTATTTCAATAATACTAACAAAATTCTATCAATCATTTGAAACAGCAAATATCCATAAGAATGCAAGGATTTGTATGATTTTATTTTTACTGATGTAACAATAGACCTTCACGTTCCCATTCTTAAATAACTCTTAAAATGTTAACCGCTAAAAAATAGAGAAATTTAAATCAGACGAAAAGATTTAAAGGATGGCCTTAGGGCAGGGTGACAATAAGAATTTAATAATGAATTGCTAAAGTCACTAATTAAATAATGTCCTTGGCAAGCAATTGAGACTCTCAATTCCATGTTTTACAATACACTCATTTTTATATGGTTTTTCATAGCGAATGTATTTTTTTTAAATCTAAACTGTAGATTATCCTGAAGAAAAATGCGAATTATTTATGTACAATGATGATGAAAATATCTATAAATATTGGATTAGGGCCTAAAGTAAAGGACTTATCGTATTGATATTACATAGTTATTTTGCACACTGGCTGCGGGAAGGACGTTCTCCCGCATCCAAGGCTAACCGACGACTCTTTCCGAGTCCCGCCTCCTGCGCATCACCACCCAACTGACAACGATGCACGCGCAAGAAGCGATCGGTCGGTATTCTAGACGCAATGTGTCCACAACGCCACAGAAGATGGCGCTGTTAAAATAACACATTACACATAAAGAGAGACGGAAGATATCGCTGTTGATCTGGCGAATTAAATCTGCTCAGACGCTTCAGATGATAAATCGCCCATGCTATAGAGCTATATGCGGTTATATTCTTATAAATTCTATTTAATACAATAAAAATTGATTTCGAAAATTTCTTAAGAAATGATAAATTCTCGATTTTGCATATTTCTCTAGAAATTCTCAAGAAATAATTCTTGAGAAGAAACTAATAATTTTAGACATTTTTCATTTTCACGCTTCGTAACGACGTAGAAAAAAACGATACATCTCTTTATAGACTAAAACTCGCGAAACTCCCGATTTCCCGACAAATTATTTATTTCCGTCGCTGCAGATGAATACTTATATACTATAATACTTCGATGTGATTTGTAATTATATTACGGAGGAATACAAAAATTTTCAACCCCGAATCTATTATATATCATATCGATATTCCCATTATTAGAGTCGAGGTGTAGTAAATACATCACCGGTAGGGAAAGGTTAATATAACAATTTGAAAAACATATATGTACTGAATACATAGATTAAACAATTACTGCCCCTAGGCGTCGCCTAAGCTCGCCAATTAGTAGTTACGCCACTGTTTCCAAGCATCCAGATTTCGGCGGGAATGCCTCGATTTAGCAGCCTTCATCGTGCTGGTGAGGTGTATGATTTATGTTAGATAAAAAATTCAATCCCGGATTTTTCGGGATTACGTTTACTAGTCCCGGGATTGGATTATGACGAATTTCTTTCCGTAATCTGGATTTAAGTACAAAACTTTATGATTTGCTAACCAGTGACTCCATTATACACTCAAACCTCTTTTTGCGCGACTTTTTTTATGCGTACGTTTTTAATTTCATTGAGTACGTATCGAGATATATTGGATAAAATAGGAAGTCATAGCTTTTTTTGTGC